>JAUCMT010000068.1:12258184-12313544 GCA_032357475.1 Enteromius thamalakanensis
TGTAACGACACGCATTTTAATAATGTAGTGGAGTAAAAGTACAGATAATTGCTGAAAAATCTACTTGAGTAAAAGTATAAGTATGCACTATTTTTTTTACTTAAGTAAAGTATAGATACGTAAAAATTTACTTAAGTACAGTACATAGTACAAATACTTCGTTACATTCCACCACTGTAAATATATAATAACATAAATAAATAATAATAATAAAAAATATTAAAAAAATATTTACTGTATAATAAAATCTAACTGCAATTACTACTGCGTGATAACTTTCCTTTTCGGACATTACCAAGTCTACCTCCTTTATTTAATAAAAGATATGCGTATGTAGATAACTAATTTTACTACCCACTGTGTTCTGAACATTGTGGGTTCTCTGATTATCAGTGACATTCATAAGCTAGTATTCTTTCTTTTCTTTCTTCTCATATGCAAAATTATTAAATATTGATGAAAAATAAATTCTGTGAAAATCAGTTATTATGAAACAATATTGCAGATAGAGACACACATTTTATTTTTGTAAATTACAGTAAACCCTAGGTTTTCCTGTTGAGTTTCCTATTTTTGTACATAATATCTAACATTGCATGTGTTATGAGTCTTAATTTAATTATTTCTACTATTTTGAGATGCACAGTCTCTTTAAGACAACCGGTGTGACACCCTCACGTCACCAAAGAAAAGTTCGGAGATCTTATACTGCCCTCTTTAATCAGAGGTATCTGAACACAGGCCTGTTTTCTGGCAGGCAGCTAGAACGACCAGGACGGCCGACAGCAGTGACTTTGTGCTAGAGGTTTAATAAATGACACAGGAGACAGTGAAGATCCGCTTGCATTGACGAGCGTGTCAGCGGGGATATGCACCTCATTACTCCTATCAAGAACCCAGGCTGACCCCTGTGGCTCGTCCCTTGCCTGCTGCCTCTCATCTGAGCTCCCTGTCCCCCCTCTCCTCTTCACCCTCTCCATTTGTCCATTCCCTCCATGCCTGCCTCTGTGTATTAAACAAGATGAATCTCTCTGATCTCCAAAGAGGCCTCAGATCCTGACAGATTACAGGAGGGCCACTCACTCTGGCCTTTTTCTTTCTTTTTTTTTTCTTTTTCTTTCTCCAAATAAATGTCAGGTATGTTTTTTTTTTTTTTTGCTTTTTTTGATGCCTGATAGTGTCTGAAGATAAAATGCACATTCATTTCCTCATAACCATATTTGCATTCACCTGGCGTTTCACATTTATTATTTTACAGGAGGAGCACCAAGCTGACCAGTTAAGAAACCTGTGGATGTTTCAAGCTTTGCAACAATCTTGAAAACACACTTTTTAAAACCATTGATGCTGCAAAAAATGATCAAATGTTATTTTGTTCTATGATGTTCAAAGAATAACAATTAGCTTTTAAACTCAGAGAAATGTATCCTTCCTGTTCATATGAATGTCAGTTGCTTGGCTGGTGCATGACCTCCTGATAATATGTGACCTGCATTCTGCCATCTTTCCTCTTTTGAACCAGTCAGCCATAAATGTCAGGTGACTTATCACTTGCCGCAGGAAAATTACATCATGAGAATACTTATGTAACATTCTTGTCTATTTTAGTTTAGTGTTTGATTTGGTTTGATTTCCACATGTATGCCCATGTTTAGATGTTGCTGTGTTTGATTTATTATTAGTTAATTAATTACCTCCTGTGTTCCCCAGCTGTCCTGAGTTCTCCCCTCATTATGTTTTGTATTTAATGCGTGCGTGTTCTGAGTTTCAGTTTCAGTCTTTGTTAACGTTGAATGTAGTGCGTAACTCTCTTTGTTGATTTCAGTTTATTGTTTGATTATTAAAAGGACATTTGTTTATGATACTCCACAATCTCCTTCACCCCACACTAGACCATAACAACTCATTGCCCGATGGTACCAGATTAATGACCACAGTTCAAAACCCTTCACCAGTGACTGTTCTGAGCTTTGACAGAAAAGGCAGCCTACGAAAAAAAAAAAAAAAAAACATAGGCCTGTGATATAGATTAGCTACCAAACTAACCTACTGAAATAGAAAACTCACAGATATGATCCTTTGTATGTGACGCTTACTTTCAAAATGATCAGTTTTCAAATCTCAGTGTCACAGTCAGCTGGAGGTGCCTTCCCAGCTCTAGGGATGGCACTCCAGCGCCCAACAAACTTTCTGTGTTTTTCGTCTGTTTATATGCTTGGACTCTGTCACACAAACTCATTCGGTTCACATCCCAGACTTTCAGTCATGGGTCTGTGTTTCCACGAGTGTTCATTCATGTCTCCGCCTCACTCATATATCACCGCAGCAACACATTGTTTAACTCCTCCCACTGACCTAGATTCAAGTGTTTTTAACCCGGAAATGTCTGTATGTTGTCACAGTTGGTTGTTACCTGTTCATTCGTGTTCCTAGTTTCCTGTTGTCTTGCTCTTTGGAGTAGCCGTTTACGATTTTGCCTGGACCTGGACTTCCCCTCTGCTTCTTCCCCAAGGATTCAGTTAACTGGTATTTCGACCCTTTGCTTTGTTTTTCGACTCCGCCTCTGTCTTTGTCTCTGATAACATTGACTGCCGGCGATCTACCTCTGTACCCTGACACTGATTATATTGAACACTGTTTGCACTTGAGCTCGCACGCCTCGCGTCCTCTAATCGTAACACACAGCATATAAAGTCATAATTTAAAAGTTAATATTGTGTAATGAATTGTGCAAAAACTAGGCTTTCTTAATCCAAACTCTGGATCTGTAGGTCAGGCACTAGTCTGGGTAGATTTTTTTTTGTTCACATTTTTCTTTGATTATTGTAGTAAGTACATGACAAATCTTTCTAAATCATATTTTTGCCTTGATCTGAACTAGCCCTAAAATATGTTATAATTATTTTTATTTGATTTAACAGCTGTCAAGATGGATTTCATGAGAACACTGAATAGTTACACCATTAATATGTGCTTGTGATACACAATCAGAGAAAAATAGCTCTCACGTTGGCGTGTTATAAGATTAGCAAGAAGCTGAAAATTAGTTGTCACAACAAGTGATATCGACTGACTGTGTTAAGTGACAAACCTCTTGAATAATTGGTTCCAACTCACTAGTCCTTAAGCACAACAGCAAAGCTACAGTCTGTAATAAAACCTGAATCAACATTTGCTTGACATGTGAAAGGATTTAAAGATGACCCGTAACACTTTATTATAAGGTCTCTTAACTAGTTGCTTATTAACATTAATTTTACTAGAATATTAGCCTTTTATTAGTATGCATCAAACACAAATTAATGACTTATGAACTTATGCTACATCCCTATCCCAAACTTAACAACTAACTAAGAATTAATTGAGGGGAAAGTCATAGTTAATAGTGTATAAATGTTCCCTAAAGTATTACCACATGTTTTTCCTTTCTTAACTGGTAATTTAATTCACCAATAGATAGCCATGTACAGTAGCTATGTAACAGTAGCCTGAGTTCATTCAATGTTAAATTTTGAAAATGGTCATTTCAGTATGGGTTGCAGTGCTGTGCTGTTTTTTTTTTTTTTTTTTTTTTTATGAACAGACTATGTAAATTCTAAACCTATTGGGTCATTAGGTTTTTATAATGTTCTTCTAAAGGACACATGCCGTTGTATGTGTTACCTGTCCACTAGAGGGCTAAAGTTTAGCTTTATGTTGACATTAAAACTGTTACATTGTTTAGCCTGAGGAAAACCAGTTCTACCAGTGCACTCTGGGTTCTCCTCCTACTACCAAGATTAAGTTTTCTTGTTCCTTGCCACTGTCGCCTCTGGCTCGCCTACTAGAGGATTATAGAATGTGTTGACATTCTAGCAAGCTTAGAGGAGGGTGATATAAGCAAAATCTTTACAACAATGCAATAAATGTTTCAACCACAGTAATAATGTGTAATAATTCTGCCTGAAAACAGAGACATTTCTAATTAAAATTAAATTAAAAATATGCCCTATATTTCCCAACACTGACATTTAATTGACTGCTAATTAAATGCAATCATTTTTTTCTCTTTCACTCTTTGCCATTTTATTTTTCCACTTTATTGTTTACTCTTGTTTAGAACATAAATTACAATAAGGGCCAGTTTTACTTAACAGGACAAAAAAGCTGAGACAAAACACAGTAACCAGCGTGACATTCAAAGTTAAATTAATCGTACAGGCAGAGTACGGTTAACTTGATAGCTGAAGAGCCATTGAAGAGTCAAATTAAACAGTGTGGTATTTGTTTTGCATGTAACTTATTAAAATGCTTAGATGACTTGCATAACACAACAAACACAGGCACCGTACACTTTGGAGAGGTATTACTTGGGAACAGAAGTGAATATCAAAAATCTGTTCATTAATTTCTGTGCAGCTTAATCCAAAGATCGTATGATCAAATTTTGGAAAGAATTTAAGTAAATTTACAGGAGGAGTAGGAAAAAAAAACTGATGATACAGAAATAACTAAATCTGGACAATGCCTTCAAAAGTTATAAGCAATGTTGTGAAGTTTTTATATCTCACTACCCATAGGTGGCGCTGTTCCAAACTTTGGCATAGACCCTAAGAATACGATCAAGTTGTTGATCAAGTGTACTGACTGGTTAAAAAAATTGGCCGAGATATTGCTCAGACATGCCCACTATTCATGGGCATGTCTATAATTGTGCCAAATTTCATCATTTCCCTATGTTCCCTTTATAGGGCTGCCATAGACTCCAATTGGATGAAAATAATAATAATAATAATAAAATGCTGCAACTTTGATATATGTGCGAGACAACACTGTATGCCAGACAAGTATTGCGTATCCTGTCTGTTTTAGTTTTGTTTTGAGTTTTCCTTGTATATTCCTAATCTAAATTTGGTAGTTCCATTCTTAAGGTGATTATTAGTTTAGTCTCCCGCGATGTTCCCCAGCTGTTTCCCATTAGGTTCCTTAAGTCTGCGTGCATTTATTTCCTGTTTGTGTGAGTATTTCTCTTGTCCATGACAAACATTACTTTGTGTTACTCTCCGCGTTGAATCTTATGCTCCTGAGTTTGTTCATTAAAAGACTATTATTTGTTACTCCGCGTCTCCAGCATCCTATTCCACGGCACGACACCATAACAACAAGACAGTGTTATTTTGTTGGTGGTAAAATTTGAAGAATATTCCACATACGATTCGGTAGAAAAAATAAATAAATTACAGGCACCATTTAAAAATATTTCATGGTAATTTATTATTTAGGTAAACTTAGAAAAAATTAAGACACAGCAGTCTCTTTTAACAGAATGTTTATATGTCTCTAAATTACATCACTTACATCAGACAATTGTTCTTTCTATCCTACGTAAATCATGTACTGTATTATGTTGCAATTCTTAATGAAGTTACCAACCAACTGGTTTTTGATTTACTTGCCAAAGCCAATTTTGCATTTGGCACTTGCAAGAAGTTCATTTTGGACCTTGCTCAGCTTCTTCTTTTAGTGAAAGCCTATGAGATTTTTTTTCTCTGTTTTATCGTTAGCCATGCAAAAACCATAAGTTTGATAGCCTATAAAAATATCAGCATGCTGTCAGAGCTGTTCATGCAGTGGGCTGTGCACATTTAGGACATTTTAAGGAGCTGTTCAAAAAGAAAACATTTTTAAATTCCACTGTGCTACTTTTCTATTGTTTTTCTATGTGAACAGGCTACATGGACATGTTCGACTGGTGCGTTCATATTTTGTGTCTTTTCCAGGATCTGGCAAATAACATAATATTCTAAAAATATGGGCTCTAAAGAAATTAAACTCATCTTGAGACCTTGTGTAATTCTTACATGCGTGTCATAATTTCTCACTAGGAATTCCTAGGAACTTCCTCAAATAGCGTCTGCTCCCTGGGATAAAAGGCATTCAACGTTTGGATTAAGTGTGTCCTATCAGATAATTTCCATTAGCTAAAGCAAGAAGAGTCTGCTGAGCGTCAGCAAAGATTTATGTCTGAAGTACGCTGATTCCAATTATAGATCTTTTCTGTTCTGTTTTTTATCTATTTTTCCTGTGGATCCAACTTTGAAGTGCACACAGCTATTTTCACAACTGAATTACAAAGTAAACATACACTTCCCATGTTGCATTTATTAACAGAGACAAAGCTTCAGCAGCATCAGTAAATGAACACTTCTAACTGCATCTAGTTTATCGGAATAGCATGTAGTAAAGTCACTTATGAGGTGCACACTGAGAGGAAAAAAAACAGTGTCTGGTAAACCACTTTGTAGTCTAAACCAGTTTATTACAGTAACTAAGGAAAATTCAACTTGCCAGTTAACACAATACTTTCCCAATGGTATCTCTTAATGAAGCAGCATGCACTCTGATTTATCAATTCTTATCAGCTTCTGCATGCTGCCATGCAATGAAGAGATTTCTTTTTGATGGTCGGTATATATAGACGGCTCCACAGCAGGGAGTGAATAATCGTGAAAACCTGATATGCATTGAAAATCTCTCATGGGATTTTCTGCTTCAACACAATGACCAATCACCTCTCACCAACTCTGTAAAGAGGCAGACGTGATTGCCAAAGAAACTGTGACAGGTGATTCCTGGGTTCAGTTTTAGAAGTTTTCTCAATTTTCTTTGTGTTGAGCTTTTAAAGGGTATTACAAAATCTGCTTTTTTATATTGAACAAACTATAATCTGAAATGTAAAGCAATTACTATAGAAAATACTGAAATATTCTTTAAAGAATATACATTCACCAAATGCATAAGCATTTTTAATTTACATTTCATTATGCATTTTGGTTAATTATAAATGCTAAACTGTATTATTTGACTATTCAGTATTTAGCCCCTATGCTATATCTAGAAATGGGTTTGGCCATTAGGATGATAAAGATTCATTCATTTATTTTTCTTCATTTTTTTTTTTAAATTTGGTGACGAGGCCAAAAGTTTTCTTACTGCTAATGGTTTTGCTTACAGGCAATGCCCAAAAAGTTGGTTGCAGTATACAGACAGTCCAATATGCTTGAAATGACAGCAGTTAAATGCAGTGCTATTTAAAAACACAGAGCTGAAATGAAGATTGAAGAACTCTGGTGGTACATGGCACCTTTCCATTTTCAATCTTTATCCCAAACCTTGAGGGTGCATTGTCTTATTTGATTCACCAAAACAGGCTCAAGAGAGAAATAGAGAATTGCTATAGGATATCATGTTTCGAGACACTCTTTTTTCCACCTTCAAGTTTATCTCATTTTTTATGATTCACCTTTTATGTGTTCATATGCAGTTCATCGCTTTTCTGTGATAGAGCTACATTATGAGAAGCTAGAGAGAATTGTGAAGACCTGCGAAACAGAAGGATGACTAAGACTAGAATTAACAATCATTAAACAAACAATGAATACTGGAGAGGATCTAATTTGTCTTCTAATCTGTTGGTCTGTCTGGTGTTCCAAAATGTGGCTGAGCAGTTCCATATTTAATTTAAAAATAAATAAAATTATTCTCAAACCATTCATTGAGGCTAGATAATATATAACATAATGGTAACACTTTATTTTAAAGTTCAGTTCTCAGTTACAACTATTTGCCCATTAGCATGAAAATTAGTAGTATATTCAGGCTGTTCATTAGCACTTATAAAGCATATAAATGCCTTATTCTGCTTGACCATGTTCTAGATCTAGTAACCTGACCCGTATTTAGAATAGGAATTACTTATTCACTATTAATTATGACTTTTCCCTCAAAAAATTTCTAATTTGCTGCTTATTAATAGTTAGTACGGTAGTTGTTAAGTATTAAGGGGGGTTAGTAATGTAGAGTAAGGCCACACTGCACACTGACTCCGAAGCTTTCGTCCAAAATATTGTAAGTTAAAAAATAAATATGTCCTCATCATGTTTACACACTGCCTTTCGCCCATCATAAAAAAATCCAGATCAGGTTCGATTTTCTGTGATTTTGCATCCGTAGCACGCATTTTGATAGGAAAGTATGTTGAATACAAAAAAATGTAATACGAAAACAGTGTTTAATGACCTTAAGGCATTTATATGAGCCTAATTGCTACTAATAAATGGCTAATATTCTGGTAATATGCATGCTAATAAGCAACTACTATAGTTAGGAGACCCTAAAATAAAGTATTACCACTGACCCAATACCTAAACTTAACAACTAACTATTAATAAACAACAAATTAGGACTTGTTGGGGGAAAGCCAATATTTAATAGTGAATATGTGCTCCCTATTTTAATGTGTTTGCAACATAATGGGCGAAGCCCACCGGGGCGCAGCTGGCGGAGGAGACCTCTGTCTGGGCGGAGCAGGTGGTGGGGAAGCCCAACGAGGCAGGACCGGCGGCAGAGACGTCCCTCTGGGCGGAGCAGGCGGAGTAGAAGCCCAACGGGGCGGAGCCGACAGCGAGGCCATCCTCTCGGCCAGAGCGGATGGCAGCAGGGTCCCATGGGTTTGGCAAGACAGAGACAGAGCCCTCTTGGGACCACTAGATTGGCTTTGCGCCCTCGAGAACCGACCCTTCAGTGAATTCGCCCTTCTAGATCAGACAGGAAGTGGATACACCCATCGAGACCAGACCGAGATTGAATGCGCCCTTGGTGACCATACTAACGCTGAGATCACCCTCCGAGACTGAGCCAAAAGAGGAGACACCCTCCCAGACCAACTGGAACCTGATTCGGGGACCTCCATGGGGTGTGCAGCCACCAATGAGGCCTCTGGGGATTCTACGGCCTCTGGGGATTCTACGGCCAAAACCGATATCTCCAGCGATAGTGCAGCCTCCGGTGGACCCTATGGAGTCTTGGTGCAACATACTGGTTCTGGAGGTTCTGGAGGCCTCAAAGGTCTTGTGGAGCTCGGGTGAGTTTAGTGACATGACTGTCCCAACCACGCAGCCTGACGAGCTGTTGAAGGTCCTTGCGGTCCCTAGCCTGCAAATAATAATGGGAACCACGAGGATTTCAGACAGCTTGCCCGCTGGTGCAAGACAGACGGGGTCTCGCGGTTCCGGCCATTCTGGATCAAGATCACAGATGGGATCTGGTGAATCTGGCCACACGAAACCCAAATCGCAGGCCGTCATGACTGAACACGGCTCCTTGTACCGTGTGACGGGAGTAAGACCCGTTATTTGCGGGCTAGGGACCACAAGGACCTTCAACGGCTCGTCAGGCTGCGTTGTTGGGACAGACTGGGTATGGCATGACCCCTCATATATTGCTAAGGGATTGGGACCCGCTACTGACTGGTGATAAATGGTGAGGGCCTTCTGTAGATTGTCAGATAGCATGGTTGAGACGGACGGGATTGAACACGGTCCCCCGTACCGTGCGTCAGGAATCGTGAGGGCCTTTGACAGCACCTTAGGCTGTGTAACCGGAAACGACTGGGCTGCAAACGACCCCCCAGGCCGTGGTGCTGAACCGGCACCCTTTGCAAGAAGACCAGGCACCGCTGAGGTGACCGACAACCCTCTTAGCTGTGGCCTTGCGCCCCACTGATCGTCACTCAGCCCCTCTCGCTGTGTGGCGACATGCATGCCCTCTCTGGATAGGACAGGGATCGCAGAAAGGACAGACAGCTCACCTAGCTGCGGTCTTGTACTCAACTGAACATCACTCAGCCCCTCTCGCTGAGTGATGGTGCCAGCATCTTCTGCGGGTGTCTCGAAAACCAGTGAGACACCCGCAGACAACTGAGACAGAGTGGCAGACAACTCCCCGAGCTGTCGATCAATTGAAAAAACCTTGAAAAAAAAACGTGCTGAGCTCTGTTTTGACGGTCCATTCTGTCACGTGAGCGAGGTGAGGAGACGTGTGGGTTCATGTGCAGGCTGTTTATTTGTGAACACAGAGTAAAACAGACAGGCTTAAGGTCGTTACCGTCAGACAGGAGTGGTGGAGGCAAAACACAAGAATGGTCAGAGTCCAGGCATGGGTCAGAGCACAGTAAACACAATCCAAAGGGCAAAAACAAAGGCGGAAGTCAAAAAACAGGTGAGGTCAGAAA
The DNA here is from genome assembly GCA_032357475.1 of Enteromius thamalakanensis. Taxonomy (NCBI): domain Eukaryota; kingdom Metazoa; phylum Chordata; class Actinopteri; order Cypriniformes; family Cyprinidae; genus Enteromius; species Enteromius thamalakanensis. Next base: position 12,268,236 of record JAUCMT010000068.1, read on the forward strand.
CAACAGATCAAAACACGGAGGAAAACACAGAGTGGCAAAACGGTGGGTTGACAGGGCTAATGGACCATGGAGACAAACATCCGGGTTTTATACAAATGGAAGTAGGTCATGGGGCGGGGCAAACAATCAGACACCTAGACAACAAACGAGTTGGCGGAGACATGAGTTCATTAATGAGAGTCCAAGAGTAAAAATAGACATAAAACGCACACACAGTTTGCAGGGAGCTGGATTGCCATGCGCAGACTGGCACATCCAGCTGATCATGACACCTACCTCTTACAAAAAACTAATGCTAAAAAAATCAATAATTTTGACCCATGCTATGTATTTTTGGCTATTGCTACAAATATACCCCAGCGACTTAAGACTGGTTTTGTGGTCCAGGGTCGCATATAAATCAAATCAATCAGATTCTAGGTTGTCAATTTTATTAAATAATATGAATCAGTGAGAGACAGAAACACAACCTAATGACCTGGACTATGGGCAGACAGACAAACTGTCTATTACTTACTGTCCTCATGAGTCTGCACCAGTTTGGGGACACTGCGGGGTCCATTCCCTGGTGTGGTGAAACACAGCACTGACGTCAAGTACCAGGCAAACTTTTTAAGACTGCTGATGTATCCGAGGTGCCGTGTCCCGTGATAATCAGGGGTGATGGTCACGATGATAACATCCTCTGGAGATCGTTCAGGCCAAGCCATCAGCTGAAACACAGACCAACACAAAATATATCAGACTTTATTTAAAGGACAGGGAAGTTAACCAGTGAAGGATAACTTAGTTTACCTTGTAACCTTGATTAATGCCATTGATGAACTGTTGAGGTGGTGGATTCCAGCTAAATTCAATTGTGGTTGAGTTCACTGCCTTGACCTCCACACCCTGAGGCGGCGCTGTAGGAACTAGAGGCAAGTGCATACTTTATGTTAGACTCCTGCTGTATAACATCCTTATGCAGGGGTGTCCATACCTGATCCTGGAGAGCCACTATCCAGCAGAGTTTAGCTCCAACCCTGACACATTTGAACCAGGGCCTGTATTTTATGAAGCTTTTCAAAGTGCCTTTTCAGTCTTAAGTGCTGAGAATTTATAAAATGTACTCCTACTTTCAAGTTATCACATTTCTTAAAGCTAAGAATCACTCTTACTCTTGCAGTTATTTGAGACAGCTCGAGAGGTCTCTCAAGTGGTTAGGTGTTGCCAGCAAGGCATTCGCGTTATAATCAGTAAAGCAATCGACACTGTATGATGAATAAATCTCTTACTCTTATTTACACTGCTCCCGTCTGCAGCGCGTTACGGCTCTACGCGGTCATCGCAGCTGATCACGGACACTATATTTCTGACGGATATCAACAATCTTGCTGTCATCAGCAACAGGTGATTTGACTATCATTGATACACTATGTCGTGTTTCCTTGCCATAAAATTTTGTAAGAAAATTATTTATTGTGTATTTATTTTGTGTTGAATGTAAACTTCTATTAGGAATTTAACTATTTGACGAGTTCGCTCTTACTTATGATAATCATTTGGCGTGCTGTACGGGGAGCGACTCCCGCTCACCCCCCCGGAGGAAGAAGCGAAGTATCAGGGGAGAAGTTGTGCAGGGGTTATGTGTAACGAGATGAAGAAGGGAGGAAGAGGAGGCCTATTTAAGGGGAAGGCTTATGGATTTGATTGGACGAGACTGATTAGGGGATTGGAAACAGCTTTAACTAATCATTGATTCAAAGCTCCTCCCGAAACTTGTTTGTCAACATCACTTAATAAAAATTTATCTGAGAGCATTCTTAAATAAGGAAAACTATTCAGCCATATGCTTATGTCGTCATCCAAAACCCTGTTTGTGGCACAGCAAACTTTCGTGAATCAGCTCTAAGACTGAAACTCAAGATTAAGTCCTACACTTCACTTAAAGTACGACTGAGATGCTTGATAACTTACTTTTCAGCGCAGCTTAGAGCTAAGAATTTTTTACACTCGAGTTAATTCTTAGTAGTGTTGAGAGTAATTCTTAGAAGATTTATAAATACGGGCCCAGGTCTTCAGGATCGCTCCAGGCAGTTGTGTTAAAGCTAAACTCCTTTCAGGAAAGTGGACTTTCAGGAGCAGGACTGGACACCCATGGTACTGCCGTGAACCTTTGTCGAAGATTGACCTGGCAGAAAAGAAATTGTTGAATAAAGTGTTTTTTCTTTGCAGACAAAATGTATTTTTGCAGCTTTCTAACATTATGGTTTAACCACTGATGTTACATGGACTATTTGAACAATGTCCTTACTACCATTTCTAAGGATTGAATGTTAAAGTTACCTTGCTATCTATACATGGTCAGAAAGCTATATAATATTTTAAAAGATGAATAAAGCTCTTACTGGTTTGGAATGACATGAAGATAAGTAACTAATGATAGAATTTTCTTTTTTGGGTGAACTATCACTTTTAAGTTGTTATTGATAAGTAAGAATGAATAAATCAGCGTTTTAATGATCCAGAATTGCTTAATCCATTTTCTTGGTCTAGATGAAAGTCTAGTGAAAAAAGGGCTGAGAGAAAAAAAAAAATACAGCTTTTTGCTCTGTCTCTGTCAACAAAGGATGAAGCTGTTAATGTCTCAGCTCAAGTGGCTGATTTCTAATGATAACCTGCATCTCTGACGCAATGGAAAGCTTTCAGCAAACAAAGCCTTAAAACTGACACACAGTTGAACGCCACAATGCCGGACTGAATGTACATGGCTTCCACCTACATACTGAGCGATCATTTTTGAGTTAAGCAGCACTCAAGAAAAGTGAGCATTGCTGAATGTACATGACAAACAGCACGGCCAACACCTGAGCATATCTGAAACTGCAGCTGAATGCATCCCAGATCTGATTCTCCCTCCAAATGTGACATATGCATATCTTTTTCTGGATGACACCGCGAACTGCAAAAATCACAATAAATCTGACATTTTCAAACCTACCGAGGGACACTTTATCTGTGAAGATCTGATTAATAGCAGAACAAACATAAAACATGTTCGCAAAAACACTAAATATGCATTGATTTAAATGAAATGATAGTGAACAGTGACAACAGATTAAGTGCTAATGAATTAATGTAAGTCTAAAGTCCAAAAAAAGCCTAAAAAAAAATAAAATGGCCACTTTGGACTGAACTGTGGCCATAGCCGCATTGTCAAATTTCAAAACAAAACGATAAATAGTCCAAGGTTACAGAGTTTGCTCTTGTTTTTATGATGCCAAGGACAGCAACAATATACATGGATAAAATGACTGACGTTAGTATTCCAACCATATTAAAATTCATTAGGTAAATGAAGTGGCCCAGTTTACAGTCTTCGCAGTGCACCTGAGATATGCCTCAGACATTTCTGACCTTTTCTGAAAGTAGCACGCTGTAGCATGGACACAATAAATGAAAGAAAAAAAAAATCACATTCTATTATACATCCAGCAGCCTTCTAAAAGACTGAAATGAAAGCACAGGTCTTATATAAGCCAAAACACAACAAAACAATATCGCGACAGAGTCCTGATTTCTGATTGTTCGTCATACATTTTTTTTTTTTGCTGTATGGACATCTTTTTTTGATGTATAACACGATTGAAAAGCATACGTTTGAATTTAAGGCTTTCAAAGATTTTCTGTGAAATTGGTTGTGTACATTCATAAAACCCCTGGTAGAAAAATTCATACAAAAAGGATATTCACGAAAACCTGGTGAGAGAGTTGCGTGGTGTTTTTTTTCTTCTTCTGTGGTTGATCTTTTCAGGTTGCCTGTCAAGCTTTGACTTATTTTGAATCAAAAGACTATCTTTCAAAAGCCTGCCAATTATAGCCCTCTCTTAAAGCGGTGTAAACACATTCATTATGCAGTGGCATCTCTGCTCTTCAGAGGCACTACTCCCTACCTCAGGTTCCTCACTGGATAAAACACATGCAGCCCTGGAGTTGTTTATAAACCTGTCAATCATTTTTTGTATTTAATTAAGTTTTCTTTAATCAAATAAAGGTAATTTGCAGACATGTTGCAGAAAAAAAAATGATACACTACCATTCAAATATTTATTGTCGGTAAACTTTTATAATGTTTTTGAAGTCTTTATGCATAGCTTATATAATTGATCAAAAAATACAGCAATATTTTACAATTTAAAATAACTGTATTCAATTACAATATATTTTAAAATATCATTTATTCCGTGATGATAAAGCTGAATTTTCAGCATCATTACTCCAGTCTTTAGTGTCACATGATTTGCTTCTTGAGAAAAATTATCATCAATGTTGAATTAAGTTTAATATTTTTAATAACTTTCTGATGAACAGAACAGCACAAAGAACCACCTTTGATCAATTGAATGTGTACTTATTCAATTAAAGTATTACTTAAAAAAAATATATATATATATATACAGTATATACAACAAATAAATAAATAAAATCATACCGACCCCAAACTTTGAATAATGTGGTAGCATACGGTTAAGTGACATGAATAAATATAATGTTTTATGCAAATAATTCTTTCAAAATTACTGACAGCCCTAATTTGCATTCCTTCAAACAACTGCAAGAAGTTAATATAACATTGTCTCTCTCTCTTAGGATCTGTGATGTCGTCAAGGTTGCTAATTGTGCGTGTGTTTAGTGGAGCTGCATCAATACCATTCAACTGCTTGACAGACTCTGTTTATAGTGTGTCTATTTAAAATAATTAGACAGATGAAGCCTCTCAAAGCAGAGTCGATCTGTTTTTGCCGCTCCCCAGATAATCATCCAAAATGTCCAAATGAGAAGACTCTGAATTTCCCAAGATGGATTCTTCTCATCTGAAGAGAAAAATGGCCCTGTACCTAATTGACATAATTGTTTTGAAGAGGATTAGCATGGAAGTTAGCTGTCTGAGAAGAGGGCTCTAAAATAAATGTGGCGTCTATGTGGAGGCTCAGTGTTGACCCTGGTGTGGCATGTAAACAAGTACTGCATCAACCGGTGCAAACCAGCAAGCTTCCTGCCTCCGCTGATGAAAGAATAGATGAAAAAACAGAGGCCGATAGAAGTAGCAACTGTTAGGTAACGAAAAAAAAAAACAAAACCTGAGAGCGTGACAGAGAAACAAGGTCTCACCTCCCTGCAGAGTGTACTCCGTGACAGGCTGACTGAAGACGCCCAGGCCTGCCCCGGTGTACGCCGCCACCTGAATCTCATACTGGGTCCAGATGATGAGCTCTGTGATCAGGCAGTAGTTGATCTCAGGGCTGGTGATGTTCTTCTGCTGGTACTCTCCAGGGAGCCCGGCGAGCCGGTACCTGCATCAGGGCAATCGATGGCCAAACAGTGAGCGACAGCGATTTTCTTCCAGGTCACCGTGCTGTTAGAAGCCATCCCACTGGCTGTATAATTATTAGGCACACACAAGCTCCAGGGAGGAAATAGTGTTAAATACTTCACTGATGGGGGAATGCTATTAAAAACAGCATAAATATTCACCACACATCTGCTGAGGAGGATGAGAGTGGTCAAACTAATGAAATGCATCCAAGCTCATGCCACGTAAGAGAAATCGGTATCATTTAATGGGTCGATCTTCTCTGTTGTGTGTAAAATAACTATGATAAATCAAAAGAAGATCTTGACTGGATACTCTGAATGACCCTTCACAAATCAGTTGTAATAAGTTGATTGGAACACTTTTAATTCAGCAAGGACACAGAAGTTGTAAAATGCTACAAAAGATTTGTATTTTGGACTATCTATTTATCAAAGAATACTACAAATATTACAATTATTTCAACATTGATAAAAATAGGAAATACTTCTTGAGCAGCAAATCAGCATATGTGAAATATGTGTTTTTATACATAATAATGTTAGATAAACTGCTAATATAATGCACTGATGTATGATTTGTTATGAGAGGATAACATTTGGCTGAGATACAACTATTTAAAAAAAAAAACTTTAAAGTTGTCCTTAGCAGTGCATATTACATACAATGGATTTTTGGCTATTGTTACAATTGGCTGCTTTTGTTCTCCAGGGTCACATTATAAAATGATTTCTGAAAGATCATGAAGACACTAAAGACATAAATCATTGTGGGTTTGATCGTTTGTGCGTATAAAGGCCCTGACAAGCAGAATCGACATAAAAAACTTGCAATAAAGTGGTGTCACCTCACATGGCCTCTGGGCACACGTTTGAGCACAGTTCACTGACTACAGTCGATGCTAACTTTCACATACTTTCTGCACCTACAGTATGTGAAAGGAATTTCGAGCAGAAGCAACCAGCAGGTAACGGTAATCTATATTTGTCATTCAAAAAAGCAAACTGGAAGAGTTAGGACTGCAGATGCACTGTTAACAGCCTCTTAAGCCTCATCATGTACTTGTTGACGGGCTTTCGAAAATTTTACATGCCCAATCAGACAAAACAGCTGTGTGGAATAAATGGCAAAAACTAGGCCGACATCAGCCAGTGTTCAGCTGGATGTGTCAAGGCTTTAAAATGTGCAGTTAAAGACACATTCACAAAATAATTGTTTTTTAAGTAAATTACATTTGCATAATTTTTTATTTAATGTCACTTTTTTTTTTTTACTTTTACCAAAACAGCACTGTTCTGACCACTAGTGTAGAGTGTCATGTTTGCCAAAACCTTTAATACAGTCTAAATAGATTCGCTATCGCATAGACATGTCAAACACTCATTTGAAATCAGTTTGCTTATAAATGTGCTCGGCTACAACTGTGTTAAAACAGCAGTGAAAGTGACAGCGCTAAAATCAACTCCATTATTTAGATGGGATGACAAATGCAATCAAAACTGACATTGCTGGCCCCAAAATAAGCTTCACTTTTTAATCAAAAGTGACTGTCGAATGAATAATCATGTATTTAGATTGCAGATTTTTGCCATTAGGGGTACAAAATGGAATTTAAAAATGTTGTTATCACTTTGCAATAAGGATCCATTTGTTAAATACATTAATTATAAGGGTGAGTAAACGATAAAAACATTTCCATTTGTGGGTGAACTACTCCTTTAACTAACTTTAAGCAACCTTACTTTAAATAAAGTGTTTGTAAATAAATTCCCAAATACTTTTATTGGTCACAGAAACAGATGGTCCCTCCCCAAACCCATGCTATTGGTTGAGCCAGGCTGCTTTACTGGATAGCTCAAACAATTTACATTTTTCAGAAAAAACAAACATGCTACCTATTAAATAACACAGAAAAACTGTCTAAAATGACCATTCAGAGGAAAAAATGACTCAATAGAGAAACTTGAAAGTCCTATTTCGGCACATTTCATCAGTCAAGTTCTGCTTGTGAAATGTTTTGGGCATGTCTCACCTGAGGACGTAGCCTCGCAAGACTCCATTAAGCTGAGGCTCCGGAGGAGGCTGCCACTGCACCATAATGGACTGGTTGGTTCTGCCACTGGCTACGATGTTCTTGGGCGGAGCGCTGGGCGGCTCTTCTCTCAGCATCAATCTGAGGGGAAAGCGTAAGAGCATCACTAGCACAGGTACACAGTCAACCGATCATCAAAGTGTTCTTACATAACTGATTCATTGCTCCATTTTCTCTTCTGCGAATCAGGTTAGTCGCCTCGCTCTGGGGCGCAGCAGTCTGAGCCATGTAAGTGTAACCCTCTGGTCACAAGTCCATTTCCCAACCTGATGCACTGTCTCGCATACGCCTACTCCATCAAAAGCTCTCATGCGCTTTCTTGGAAAAGTCTCTCTGTGCATTAAGAACTGCGATGCTTTGATTTTGGAGGTCGCTGCTTACGTGGCAGCTGTCTTGGCCGCATTCACAGCTGTACAAGACTGCGTTCGTTGGCTCAGCACTTCCAAGCTAAGCGCTTCATTGAAATTTCAAGCTTTCGAATTACAAATAGACCAAGCATTTTCAAAGATAAGAGCATCTCACGGTTTGTATGGTAGGCCACAGTAGTGCTGTGCATGTCTGCTGAAGGATTTGTCAGTGCTTTTTAACTCGGTAGTAAATACCTGTAGCCCTTTCAAAGAAGGAACACACTGAACAGCACCATTTCTGTTCAGTCCTAAGAGGAGAGAACATTTTCCCCATTTTTTCAGAATTTATATTTTAGTTTATTAAAGGGTCTCAATTCACATTTGTTGACTGAGACTTTGTGAGATTTAAAAAATGCAGAGGCTCTGGGCAAACATCAAAGTGCAAACGGACCACAACACATTTCTCAGAAAAACTCTGAGACGGGAAGAAAGACATTGAAAGTCGTCTTCTTGTTGATCGAACGCATGCATTCATATCGACGCTATGCGTTACATAGAGTCCTCTATTTAGGCTGGGGCTGCAAAATAGGAAACGTTTTACAACACTTGTTTACAAAATACCCTCTTAGTCCCTTCTTACTACAACAGATTCGTAATAAAATAGTGAACACTTTTTGAGGGAAATGCTAATGATTTCGTGGCCTCTGTGAACATTGGCAATGTCCAATAAGTCATAATGGCTGGTCTCTAAAGGCTAGCATACATTAATGATAATCTGTGAGCAATGCTCGGTTCAGTCCACCTACAGAAAACGCATTTTCTTAATTAACGAAGTTTAAAAATGAATCAGTGTTGAATGCTTAATAATGCCCATAGATTCATCCTGCCCTTTGCGTTTCATGCTAATGGACAGTTAAATCTGCATTAAAGTTTAATAGGATCATTGGGTCCTTTCAGATTTATTGTCAGAGTCTTCTTAAACCTCTGACCACACTTTGTTATTTCTTCCCAGAAGTCTATTTCATAATTAATGCCCTCTATAACCAATATCATGGAGCTTTTCTCTGACGGTGCTCGGTAAATCTGCCTAATGATGGCCGTAAGGAAAGACTGCTCGCTCCTCTCTAAAACTGAGCTTTTTTGCTATAGCCACGTGGTATTTACACATTTGTTTTACACACTTGCACTGTGCCATCAGCGATTAAACATCTGCTTCTGAACATAAACAACACAAGGAAAGTGCCTAATGCGTTACAAATGCAGTACACTTTGGTGTCCTATGACCTTTTTTTTTAAAGCATTAGAAGGATTATTTTGTTTTTCTAGATAAACTTTTTTTCTTTCACTAACCACAAAGCAACATTTGGTCCTGAACTTACTATACCCTACTGAATCTCTTAATTTAGGCTATTATTCCTGAACGTAAGGTTTCTTTATTGGCATTGAAGGTTCCATGACGAACATGCATTGCACAAAAGGTTCTTTATACTGGAAAAATCTTCTTTAGATTATTAAATGCATTGCATTTTGTCAGTCTCTGCCACAAAAAGCATATAAATAGGACTTGGTGTGGGAAGGTGATGGCTTATAATAAGAGAGCTGCACTTCTCCGTTTCTATGAGCTTGTCAGCTCTAGTCCTTCTGCTTAATAAGCCCAAAATGGACAGATGTCTGTCACAGCAAGGAGACATGCATGCTAGAGAAGATTGATGGGGCCTTTCAAGCAGCACTTCTGTTTTAACTCTGTGCCCCAGGAGTGCATCTTTGAACTGTTTGAGTCAATAGCCCTCCATAAGGCTCACGATTTAGCAATTTTGCTCTCTGCTACATTAACATATACTGATCTTAATGTATACTTGGGGGGTTTATGAGTTTATCAGCAAAAGACTTAGAACTATAGAACTTCTTGGGTCTGCCTGACATCAACATGCAGATGACACAGATGTGAAGCAAAAACAAGCGAAGCTTAATACAGGTGCTTAACTTAAACATCTGTGAGCAATGAGCATTCCCTTCAAAACAGTGCAGCAAGTCTAAATTTGAAAGTATAATAGGAAGCAACAGTATGCAGACTTTTTTGGTTTTTGAATAATGTACGCAGTCATGAAATCACACTCTAAAATGCTTTAAATAATAATACAATAATACAATATTTTTGCATTAAAATGTAATTTTAATGCAAAAATATGTCTAAGTGAACATTTAGAAATAACAGCTATAACAGAAAAATTAAAGTTATATATTATTCTAATATTTGTTTTGGAATTGAACGTTTTTACATGTGGTTTTAATTTTTAAATTATGAACGAAACAGCCTTTTTTAATTAACTAGGCATTCATGCATGCATGCAAAAAAAAAAGCAGTAACAACAACGAGCTGTCGTGATCAAACTACTTGTGATGATATAATAACAAAATGGCAGGTTATAAATTGCTCTTAGCTTCCTGCACTTATATAGTATATAAAGCCCTTAAACGTGTTAAGCATTAATTGAGGTTAAACAAGAGTTAAGAACCTACAGCAGGTCTTTGAAGTTTAATGTGTTATCTCATCAGATTGCGCTCTACATTAACCTAGATGACATGAATATTTTTACACATATTTACTAACACATATTATATTTACAGAGTGGCCTCAAAAGTCAAAAAGTTCATTTTTAATATTCACTTTGCCTGGAGAGGCACACAACACGATAGCACTATTTTGGAAGAGCAGGTGCTAAAAAAAAGCCAGATATCAGCGGTGGGAGAGAATAGATGTGAAGTCTGCAGAGAGATGATATTACTGCTCTACGTACCCGACTGACTCACGCTGATTGCACAGTTCCCTTTAAATCGGTTGCTCATTAACAGCTCTTTGCATTTACTAGAAGGCTTTCATTATTCACACAAGCGTAAAAGAACGTATTTTTCCGCTGCAAAGGCAGATGCATACAGTAGTTACCTTGATCGTACCATTGAACCTGAAAAGTCTTTTCAACTTTTTGCTGCTCTCACCCACCTGTTTACTGTTGCTTTCAGCTAATTCAACATTGAGGAAGAGGTTTAAGCAGCTGTATATCTCTGAAAAACTATCCTCGACACTCACTCGCTAAATAAAAAGCGATTAATTTTTAATGTGAGACATCGCTGTTGCGGGTGAGAGACGACACCACCTTCTTTTCAACTGGAACAGAAACGGCATGTTTCGCCACGTCAGGAGCAGATAAACCTCTGAGGAGCTGCTGGGAAAGAGGCGTCTGCCGCCCACAGCTGCAAGCCTGCGAAAGCGAGCTGCTAGGGGTTCTGATTAGAGCGAGAGGTGAGAGTGCCACTCACGACCTGAGAAAGACAAGCCACGGTGTTGTGATTTCAGCCACAGCAGGACATACTGAGAGCTGTGGGAGGAGGATCAGTGACAGAACACAAACTTAAACAATGATGGGCGGCAGCAGACTATAAGGTGATGGGACATAATAAGCCTGACCAAGATTGAGTGTAAAAAATGGAATCTTGCAATGATGGGTGGACAATATGAGAATAAGCAGCTGTTGACAAGCATGGCCTCCTACCTGTTGGTTTCGGAGCTGTACTGTCCCTTCCCCACCTGATTAACCGCACAGACCCGGAACTGGTATGAGCGGGCCGGAGTCAGGCCCTTCACCATGGCTCTGGTCGCGGTGGGGTCCACATCAGGCAAATACACTCTCCAGGGAGAATCTGGTATACAAAGAGGACAAGAACATTTCTAACTATTACCCCATCTTTAATTTATGTATTTACTATAATGCTATAATGTAATGTTTGGGTTCGGTACAATTTTTTATTGCTTCTGAAGACTCTTCTGCTAAACTAAGCTGCATTTATTCGTTTGAAAATACAGTGCAAACTACATTGTGAAATATTATTACAATTTAAAATAATTGTTTTTGAATGTATTTTAAAAATGTCATGTTTTTCAGCACCATTACTACAGTCTTCAGCGTCACAGGACCCTTCAGACATTATAAATATCTTTACAGTTTAATGTGTCCTTACTAAATAAAAGCGATATCTTAAAAAAAATTAGAAAACGAGTTTTTTAGTTGAGATTAAACTGGTTTACACTTTAAATACTCTGTTTGTTGATAAAGATGAAGAATGAATGCTGTATCAGATGAAGGTAATCACACTAATCACCAAGGCCATCTCTTTCTAACAATATTTTACTCTTCATAATAGAGAGAGCTTATCATAATTCCATTAGCTTCTGTGATATTGCTTATATATTTATTATATATTATGTTTTATCTCACCTATTATAATTACTCAGTATTAATAAACCACAAAAAACAGTCCCTCAGAATTAAACAGGCCTTTAGTGCTTTTGTACCAAAGACTTCTGTATGTAAATGAATTCTTATGTAATAGGCTAATCAGTCTGCAAGTTAAATGTCGGCCTTTTCCATGATTAAAGCCCCTTTAACTAAAGATCTGTTAAGTGTAATCTTTTCTGCAAATGTTATTAACGTAAGTAATAATCAAACCTTGTATTCTGTCTTCTAAAGACACATGGTGGCATATATAAAATTGCACAATTTGCATAATCAGGCATAATTACATGATACTTGCCAAGATATTTTTTACACAAATTATTCATCCACTCATAATTACATAACATGCTTGAGTCTGGACTCCTCACAGTATTCAGGATGGCCATTATTACTTAATGGCACTTAATGACCAGCCCATGTAGCTTCAGAAATTATACAGCCGACTCCAAACAACATTTGCAACGAGATGAAGTTTAGATCAAAAGAAATTAAAATGATCCCTTCATGAATAAATATCTCCTGATTCATAACATGAGTACTACTTATTTCTTTATGTGTCAGATCTTAATGAGGAAGAAAATTACAGATTGTACCTGAAATCAGTGTTTTTGAGGGCAAAAAGTCTTAGTCAGAGAGAGAGAGCGGGTTTTTCTCACTTTCTTTGAAAGGTGTTTCTAATGGAACTTCCTGGTCATATTACACCCTGCACCAGTAATCTTCACCTCCACTCCAACACATTCCTCACTGTCCTCTTCCAGCCCTGGAAGATCAATCTACTTGGGTGTTTTTTTCTTGGTACTGTAATACCACTGGCTTTTTCACCACTGGGCGACACTAGCTGAGATCAGCTCACATATGCATGCACTATACAGTAGATACAGAGAGCAGCTGCGTGCTTGTACTGGACTGGAACATTCAGATGCATTATGGGTAGACGTGAATGAAGCACTGAGATCAGTAGATTCTTTAGCACTGCTGGTTCAGAGCAGGATTCACTTAAAAATTTTGCCACTGAGCAAATGGCTATACATTGATCCCAAGAAGTATTTGGACATCTTAATTTGATAATAAATAAAATAATCTATAATATATCACCTCTTCTGAGCCACTTGACTCAAATGTCTTTTAATCAAGTGGTGTCAAGGTGATTTTTTTTTGGATGTAAGGAGCTGAATTCAGAACACCACATTTGGATACTACTCATACTATTTCTCTCACTTAAGAGTGTGTCAGTGGGGCTCCGGAAACAAAAACCCCATTCATATTCTCCATAGGGGAACTTCTTTTTAACAACAACTAAACAGTAGGCAGACCTACTGTGAGCAATAAGGTTGTTAATAGATGGCAAATGCTTTTAAAACATTTTTTAAACAAGTGCTTATCAACCGAATTTCTGGTGGGAAAAAAAATTACCCACACAGAGAATTGTCCTGTTGGACTTATTGGAAAAATACCTCTTCCACCAAGGTAGCTAAAAAAGTGGCTGAGCACTAGAGCTCTGTTCCCAATTCAACTTTAGTTACTCACAAATGCACACAGGTGTGCAAAATGCAGATCGTTACCTTAACCTATACGATTGACCCCCTATATGATTGTAAGGCGCTCTAGGTGTATAGCAACCCACAATAAAGCCATTTATAAATGCCTGATTCATTTATTCATTCCTTCATTCAATAAATACCGCTTGGTTTATCTTACTGTTCTCTGAAAGCTCCACCACATAATGCAGTAGGGGGCTGTTTCCATCGAAGGGTCTCATCCAGGACAGATCCACACTGCGGCTATCATTGGCGTTAAGGCTGGCCTGAAGGTTTCGAGGTGAGTGTGGCAGCTCTCTGAGGACAGAAAACAACATCCAGTATACTCAAAACAAGGGCTGTGTCACACTTTTCACGCAAGTGCTGCATAAACACAGCTAGAATATACAGCAGGCTCTATACCAGGGGTATTCAACTAAAGTTTAAAGAGGTCCAGTCAGAAATTTTTTTTTTGAAGCAAAGATCCGGAAGATTATAATATCTAACAAGTTAGTGTAATAGCTTATATATTTAACGCAGTCGCAATGTTTATCAGACTTGCTAGGCTGAGTGGTATCACGTGATATGCTTAGCTCGCATGCAATTGGCTTGTGCCTTTCCACTACCATACAATCATACAGCTGTGCTGGTTGAAATTGAAGCGTCTCGACATTTTTTAAAACCATAACCTTAACATTGACGTTTTGCCTGTAGGTCCGGGTCACTGATCTATAATAGATAGATCAGTGGTCCGGGTCCGTATGGGATGGCTTCTCGGTCCGGAATCCGGACCGCGGTCCGCCTGTTAGTGAAGGCTGCTCTATACGATACTGATGCAGTTTTTGGGGTTACTAAACGTACTAGCTACTAGATTTCTTGCCAGATGAAAATCAAACAGAGAGTATTACAGAAGCGCAACCAGGTGTTGATCGGGGTTTGGGTCTGTTGATGATCATCTATGGGACTGTTTCTCCCAGTAGGCCTCCTTGACCCATTTTCTTAACTCTTCTCACATATTCACTACTACTGCTGGCTCCTCCATGTTCGGAAGGACAAGAATCTTACTGCCAAACGAAGGCAGGCTTCATTTGCGCTTGTCTTGATTTTCTTCTTCACACTTGCTTTTTTTATTGATTACTTTATTAATCATTTCTGGGGAGGATAGGCTTCCTGCTGAGACCCGGCACCAAGCACTAACAGTTGCGCTTGGAAAGTTTGTTTTCTCCTACAAATTAAACCCATAGAGAGAACCGGCAACGCTTAAGATTTCATCACTTTTACTGTGCTCTTTCTGCTTAAGAAGAAAGATTATGCCGTTTCTATTGGCGTAAAACATTCATACATTCATTCATAAAACAAGACAACGTTAACAAAATGTTAAGAATCAGTGATTTTACTATAATGAATAAAATACCTTGAGAAAATAGCTCTAATAACTAAGAATGAAAACATTCTTTTTGGTGAGCTATTCTAAGTCCTGCTTTTCATGTGAATGTACTGTATATTATAATATCGTCCTTCACAGGTATTATAAAAAAAAACAAGACAATAAGATACAATGTTTGGATTTTTTACATGAAAACAAAGACTACTCTGACCAAAAATAAAAAAGACCTCAGAACTAATGATTTGTTCAGATTGTTGGATCATCAACAACAGTTAGTTATAATGGTGTGGGCTGTGATCGCTCAGGGTGGAAAAAGACAACGCATGGGTGACTCCAGCCACTGGGGAAAGTCCTCCTGACTACATGCCTGATTCCCCACAACCATCTGATACCACCACAGCATCTCTTCCAGTTTAATGAGGAGCCAGAAAACCCACAAACAGATAATGAGTCTTAGTTCCACACAACATTAGCCTCATGAAATCTGCATAAAGTACACACACCCGCTGGTTACTGCCGTCTTCCAGCGGTTTATTTCTGGAGAGCTTCTGAGGGGATTTTATTCCCTCATCATATTGTGAAACAGAGTCATAAGCAAAGGCTTTAGGTGTTAAAATGTTTACGCTGCCAAGATTCGGCTTTTATTTTGGGTTTAAGGACTCGACTGGCAGACGCGGATCAGAAATAGAGTTTCAAATAGCCTGGATAAAGAAATCTACCCACTCAGAGACTGGTCGAAAGGTCAAAACTTTTTAGGAGTCGGTCAAGACATTATTTTTTGGATGGACAGTTAAAAAAGCAGTGATAAACAGTAGCATACCAGCTACTTTAAAAACGATGATTTGAAAGTCAGGGTTTAAAGGCAAAGAACCGAGGAAAAGCTTCTTCTGATTAAATAAATGCTTTAAAAGTTACAATTAGCGGGCGCGTTGATGAATATGAAAATTGTGTATAAGCAGTTGGAATCCAGATGGAAAGGTTACGCTGAAAAAGGTTACTGAGGAAAGGTCAGTCTACACGCTCCTGCTGAGAGCAGCAATCCACTCACATAGCGTATGCAGATGCTGCAGTGGGTGAACAAACAGGACGAGGAAAAAAGATGGATAATCCATACAGTGTAAGGAAATGGTAAAGGGAGCTTTTTTTACGGAAAAACATTAAACTACATGTACACAAAATGCGGCATCTCAAGCAATGCTCGAGCTGCAAATTGAGTTTCTTTCCACTTCTCCTTGCGCTTGAATGGACAATTACATATACAGTCTTGTTGGTGAGTGTCTTCAAAAACAGTTCTGTTATGCCTTAAGTAAACGTAAGTTAAGAAAGAAATTGGACGTGCATCGGTATATTGGATCCGTGCATGGTGTCTTAAAGTGACTACACCTAATTTCCCACCCGCTGTCCGTGTCTTTAATGAAAAAAAATAATTAAAAGAAAAAGAAAACCTCTCACTGCTCTTGATTGAACAAATTAATTTTGTAGATTTAACAATGATTCATGTATTTTTATTTATACAGGGAAGAAAATGCAATGCTATTTTACATTAAAATTAATTAAAAAGTTCATTAGTATCTTAAATGTTGGTGTCAAATAAGCTTATTTATCATAATACATGGGTCAAAAACAATGAAGGCAACGACTATTTAATTATTTTGGTGGTGTAATGTTGTAAAAAAAAGAGCAATCTGAAAAGCCCTTGAAAAAGATTTTTGTTCTATTGTCCACCAGGTGGAAATCATATTACAATCACATCCTCTCCTCAACAAGCCTCGCGATTTGAGGTATCGTTCATGTCTATAGCAGTAACTTTGTGGGATGAGCTACATGACAAAGTTGAATACTTAGGGTTAGAGGTTTTTGAGAGCCAGGATATTTTTCGCTCTTCAGTTCCGTCCTTACACCTCAAAGCCGGCGTGTGAAAAATGACGCGCGATACGCATCTGGAAGGTGACATGCATCCATCAGCTCAGCGTATTAGTCAGCCTAATGCTCAGAGATGAAGGGAAGCTACTCACATGACCTCCAGACGGGCCGCCTTGGAGTCGTTGCCGGCCTGAGAGATGACGTCACAGGTATAGTCTCCGATGTCCCCGGACCAGGTTTGACTGATGTGCAAGGAGCCCTCCTGCAGACTGATACGCCCCCCTCTGGTCTGGCTCACTAACTCCTCATCCTTTTTCCACACGTACCTGCCAAGTGAAGGAGACGAGGAGCGGAAGAGAACTCTATCACAGTCAAGCTGACACAGGGGGAGAGCAGGAAACTACGCTGGCTCATTACACTGATATCCAGCATATTAGCGGCGAATTAACTGTACAGCACTACGCATCGCGCTTTGAATCAACTTCAAGGCCTATGGGCTGACACTCTGAATTAACATTACAATCAAACCGAGTCTGGAGCCCCGGGCACTGATGTTGAGAAGAGGGAAGGAAGCAGCGCAGCTCGTTTGTCATCACCCACCTCACTGCCACACGCGGATCGTGGGTGGCGATGCACTCCAAAATGGCCGTGGTCCCCTTAATGACACGTCTGTCCATGGGAGGGCTGGATATGGATGTGCGACCTTGAAACAAACAAAACATGGTTAATTCTGCACTAGTTCAACATTTCCAAGAACCAAGAGGCTTTACGCTTCACTGTTTAACTGCTTCTTCACACGTCAACAGCCGAGCGTGTTTTTCTCCCGCTGAGACAATGCCAGGACTTTACATGCTCTGATCAGTGTGTAATAACAAGTCTGGATGCTGTAGATATCACCTTGTGAAGCTGTGCTGAGAAGCTGCTTTTAGTGGAACAGCTTATCTGGCTCTGCTCTGACTTATTTATTTGGAAAGGAAGTTTGATGTGAGTTTTGCCTTTGTCCAGTACAGAACCACACATCCACTGAATTTAGTTAGTCACATTTTTTTCCATGTTCATCTGAAATAAGTTTATATGTTTGAATTGATTACTATGATTTTTGCTATTTATTTATCAAGCAGATAGTATTATTTTTAAAGAAAATCAGTATGTTTAAATGTGCAGTTAAACCTGTTCTCACAAACACAAATAAAGATTTTATTTGAATAAGTGATTTTTAATTCTTTTCAGATCAAACCCTTTTCCATCAAAACAAAAACAGCATTGAGTTATTCTGTCAATATTGACAGTAATGACTATATACAGTATATATATATATATATATATATATATATATTTTTTTTAAAGATATGTTAGTTAGATGCCTAATTTTGAGGACAAAAATATCTTCCTGTATCACAAATTGCATCTTTAGCTAAGAAATATCTTTAATGCATGGAATCAAATATGCGACCCGGAACCACAAAACCAGCCATAAGGGTAAATTTTCTGACATCGAGGATTTATACATTATCAAAACAATTTCCATTGAGGTATGCTCTGTTAGGATTGTACAACACTTTGCTGAGATGCAACTATTTAAATATCTGGAATCTGAGGGTGCAAAAACCAACTCATTTTCATTCAGTCGTTCCTTTATTTATGACTAAACTCAAAATTGCATAATATATATATATATATATAAATTGTAATTCTGAAAAATAAAGTCTATGAGCTAAAAAGACAGGGAGAGAAATTTTTCAGATTTCATCAAAAATATCTTAATTTGTTTTCAAAAGACAAACAAATCCCTTACAGATTATGAATGACAGAATTTCAAATTTTGGGGTGAACTATGCCTTTAATTTATTTTATTTTGTGGTGAAAAGATGGGCTCAGAATACTGTAAGTGTGTTTCTCTTACTCCATACGGTGAGGGAGGCGCTGGAATTGATTGCTCCTTCTGAGTTAGCGGCGTAGCAGGTGTACATCCCCGTGTCCTGCAGCACCACCGGTTGAATCTGCAGACCGCCGGACTCCAGCAGCGTGAAACGCAGAATTTGTACTGAACCGCTGGCGAGGATCTGAGTGTCTGATGTGCATACATATGCAAACAAACACACACACAAAACAGTTAGTTCAACATCTTGCATCTGCTTCCATATAAGGAATTAATAGAACATCACTATGCATGGTGTTGGAGTCCGGGATGATTTTATTACAAGCTTAAAGGTTTCCCAGAGGAAAATCTTCTTGAAACCGCCTGCAGAACTCTCTACCTTGTTAGGGGCCCGCTATTAAGTATGCCGCTTTATAATTGGGAATGCTATGGAAACGACTTCATGAATATCACCAAAACAGTTGTAGAATATAATGGAGGTTTTTTTTGTTACTCTTGCATGAAATTATCTTTTGTGTTGCCAATCGGCTGCAACAAAGACATCTTAACGGCTTCCTGTGAAGCACAAAACACACAACCTCATACATCAATTTATGCCTCTTCTGCAGTAACAAAGCAGCGAGGATCCTTGCGATCTGGCTGTAATCAGTAAACTATAGCACTAGTACACATAACAAAACAGCAGGGCCTGGACTCGTGTTAATACTTTTACATTACTTCAGCACATTGATGCTACATTCCAAAACCTTTATTTTCATTTTAATGAAGCATAGCTGTTTTAAAAAGTAGTCAACTTAATTATTGCTGCGTTCTAAAAAATCTATTTTAAAGAAATGCTGATCTAATTAATCAAAAATCCCCAAAAATGTGATCAAAGTTTCCACAAAAATGGCAGATTTTTAAGAAATGTTTAATCGGCAGCAAATCAGCATATAAGAATGATTTGCAGGAGATCATGTGGTGCTGAAGAAAGGGGGAGGGGTTTCTAAAGCACATTAGTTTCTCACTGGAGTTCCTCAGGGATCAGTTCTTGGACCCCTCCTTTTCTCCATATACACTACATCATTGGGTGCCATCATACAAGCACATGGTTTCTCCTACCATTGCAATGTTTCTGACATACAACTCTATCTCTCATTCCAACCGGATTTGAATCTGGATCTCAGCATGGATGAAAGAACAACCTGGCAAAGACAGAGCATCTTGCCTTCTCTGCCACTCCAGCTCTACAAGCATGATTTTACCTTCCAGTTAGGTTCAAGTTCAGTCAGACATCTTATTGTAATCTTCAAAGACTAGATGACATTCAAAGGTCACATTGCTAAAACTGCTTGAACTTGCAGATTTGCATTGCACAACATCAGAAAGATCAGGCCCTTCCTAGCAGAGCATGCTGCATAACTTCTTTTAGGCTGGACTACTGCAATCATGCCATCATGCACAATCAAACCTTATCATGCACAATCAAACCAATCAAAAAAATGCAGCAGCACGACTGGTCTTCACACAAACCCAAAAGGGTCCATGTCACACCTCTCTTTATCTCCCTGCACTGGTTCCTGGTTGCAGCTAACATCAAGTTCAAGATATTAATGCTTGCATATAGAACAGCCACAGGCTCAGCAACTGCCTACTTTCATTTACTTTTAAGAATCTACATCCCCTTCAGAAGTCTGAGATATACGAGTGAGCGACGCCTGCTGGTACCATCACAGGAGGCACAAAAACAATTTCCAAAACATTTTCGCTCACCATTCCTGGCTGGCAAAATGAACTTCCTACCCCTATGAAGAATGCTGAATCCCTGACAATTTCCAAGTGACACCAGTGTCCCCTACATAGGCAGCATGTGGATTTTCTGCCTATGTAGAATTTTGCTAATTGTATCAATCCAAGACTGAATGGATAAAATGCTCCAACGTAGGAAGCACGCAAGAAGGCAACACTATTGGTTGCCTCTGAGCTCAGACGTGATTTAGGCCTCGTTTATTAGTAAATTCCAACTAAATCTAAAACTGCTAAAAATCAACCATCAATTTGCACTAGCTTTACCTCTCTTCCAGATGATAGCAGGTTTAGGGGCCCCAGACACCTGACAGGTGAACGTGGCCACCGCTCCATCTGTGACAGTAATGTCGACCGGCGCCGCAGTGAAGGATGGAGCCATACCTGTAAAACACACAGTCACGGTTTTTAATCAGGAAGAGAAAATGCCACATCCGTTCATAGGCCCCTCATTCACGCTTAATGCAGTCCGCCCACACACCCCCACAGGAACACGCAAATTATTACAAGAGGCCAAACACCAGCCACTAAATTGTATTAAAACAATGTTATGTCCATCAAAACACTACTGATGCTTTTTATTGCCATGCGGGACATGTCTGCAAATTTGTGTTTCAAACCGGAGACGGTAAACAACTAGCTTGAATCTAATTATACTGTACTGATTGGGTGCCCAATGTGGCATTGTGGAGTTGCTAGGTCATTTTTAATAGGCAGAGATGTGTGAATGATCAGGTATTTCCATTTGGAAAAGTAAAACATACTGTTGTTTGAGAGCAAAAGATCGCTGTTTGGATGCATTGTTGAATATGTGCCATGTTTATTTGGAACAGCAGAGAAAGAAATATTAAAAACCTTTACAGCTTGCTTTCCAATTGATTTATATCATTTTTATCATATGAATATTGATGCCAAAGGAAGGCTGGGCAGTATAAACAAAATTTTATAATATGCTATGAGTAATATATACAGTATATATTTTTTTATCGTAGTCACAGTATAAAATCCCAGTATAACACTTTTACAGACTGGCCAATAATTATATAAATAATACAGATACAGATTATTGCAACCAAGTCTAATTGAAAAAAACTTATTCTTCCTACAAAACTTTAAAAACCTATCTACTGTACAATTTAGACTACAGATTACTGATTAATAAAGACTTAATTTCCTTGCACAATATCAGATTTGAACCCCAAAAAGCTCTTACCATAGTGCATTAGTACTAAACTAATACCATTTTTTCTTTTGCATCATATAACCGGCTCTATAGCAGTGATATAAATAAACCTCTTACTTGTAGTTATCTCAGCGCTGTACATCCTGATACAATGATACAATGATACAATGTTCAACACTCAAAAATCTAAAGTAGCATGACATTGAAAATCAACCATTTCAACGCTTTGTTCAATTATTATTATTTTTTTTTTTACAGTGACCCCGTTCACAGACTCTCTGGGGACATAAAGGCCTGGCGAGTGATTGCATATCACACTAGCATTCATCCACTGTGCTTATCCTTGATTTAGCATGAAACAGATCTATACAGGAATAATAAAGCCAGCAGAAGAACTAACACAGCTTTGATTTAACCGCTGCTCAATGAGCGAGTGCAGATATGCACAGTCAATATACAAGACGCATCGCAAGATCTTCAGCCATTCAGAGCTAGTTCAGTGAGCAAGTGCTTTTATAACTTAAAACTTTCTTTTAGGCCTGAAATGAATTGTTTATCTTTACTGAAGGGTCCTTACTCTATGTTTTATTTTTAAACTCGAAAGTTCGGCTTATTAGTAAGGGTTTAATACTCTAAAAGAGCTTTATATTTAGGTTTTTAAATATAATAACCTGAATACTCTAAAATATTTCCTTTTTAAACTGAATATGGTTCTTTGTAATGACCAAGCTTTATTCTCAAAAACGGGTTGTACAAGCACAGACAATCGGATGATTCAAAGGTCAATACAGCTGGAAGTTAAAATCATTACGGCAATCTACATGCAGTAAATATGTGCAATCCGGGCTGCAGTAATTATCTGTGATGAGAGTGCTCCTCTGAGGGGGTCTTAATGTCCTCATGTATAGATCAGGGCAGTGCCCTGACCAACACTACGATGTAATCAACTCGAGACAGGCCTCTCCACAGGGAGCAGTTGTGTCTCTTATGGGAAAGAGTCAGAATCACACAACCTTAGATTAGGAACAACACATCTGTCATGCTGGGGAACTGCTGTACAACGGCTGAGAGAAGGTGCACTTTGCAGCTGGCCGCATATAATACCCATGACAATGTCTAGATTGTTTGTGTGTCAGTAATTAGTAGCATTGAGTCTGGAAAACATGCGATAAAGAATGCATGACTCCCCGCAGGCCGGCCTCAGGGTCAGACTCACTCGTGACATCGAGGTAAGTGTGGACCTGAGCCTCTCCGGCCGAGTTCCTGGCAAAACACTGGAAGATTCCGGCATCGCTGGGCTGTAGTTTCCTGACCTGAAGGCCCATGCTGGAGATGACCTTGTAGCGAGGGTTGTTGAGTTTGCTGAGGGGCACAGCATCCTTATACCACTCCAGCTTTGGCATGGGCACCCCTGTGAATTAAAAACACAACATGATACAGGTAGGTCATTATTATGGATGAAGGAAGGAATTCAGAGTCCAGAATTTTTAATGAAACCTGGAAAGTAATGCATTTAAAGAAAATTATTTATGTCTGATTACAGATTGATAGGTATATAGATAGCCTCCTTGTATTGTTGGTCCATAGTCTGAGGTGACACTACATTAAATAACTTCCCAGGTTCAGTGAATCCATTTGGCTAAAGTGAAATAACACATTTACTGTATCCCCATTCTGTGCAGTATGAAGCCGCATGCACCACCCTGGTCTAAACACTCCTTATTATACACACACTCATAGGTCTAATTTTGAAACTGCTGGCTGCACCCTTTGTAGGATATACAAAAAAGATGAAGTGTCAAGTGGAAATGAGATGATCTGAGGCCTTAAGCCTCCAAACAGATTCGGCTAGCACGCTTCTAAGAATATTCCAGCAGCTTGGAAAAGCGCACTCTCGGGGGGGATGATTTCAGTAACAGCTGAAAGAACTAACAGAGAAAATCATCACTTGCTGTGGCTTGCGTCTGCATCAAGAGAAGGCCACCAGATTGTATTATTCAAACTCATTTAGCGCTCTTCGCCTGTGGTTAACGGCTGTATCAAGCTCCACTCGGCAGCAAACAGTTGCAAACTTTGCCGTGCAAATTTTCCGAGACGTATCAAAAGAGCGAGGGGCTCTGGGCATGTGTTATAGTCTTTCCCTTGATCCTCGAGAGCTGAAGACTACTGATTCTGCTCTGGAGAGATATAACTTCTCAAAACAAAAGGATTCCTTTCAATCCAGCCACATAAAAAAGTGAGAACGGTCCCAGAAGCAGCACATAAGAGAGGTAATGGATTGATTCCACTTTCCACTCTGGAGGATACGGCGGGGTGACTCGCTTGTTTTTATTTCTCGCAGCCCATCTGATGCTGAGGGATCATTTTTACCCCTCGCTGAAATTGCAGCTGAGCCGAGTCTGAACCTCAATGGACAAATATCATAAGTACGGTTATAACAGTTGGGCCGGCTTTCCATTCCAGCACTATTAGAAAGCTAGAGAATATTTCTGGCAGAAAACCAATACCATTTCATCGCCCATTTTTCCACTCTATAATGATAATAGTTTAAGCCCCTTCCTATCAACACCTCATATCTCACAGCTAATCGTAAACTCTTCGCCACTCGTCTGAAAGGCCGCCATCTGTCTTCCGCGAAGGGACGCTGACATCCTCTAAATGCACAGATTTTATAAATCACCCCCAAACAGAGCAGGGCACAGCTCTTGGGTTTGGTTAATAGACCCACACGGCACTGCTGGAACTTCATTCACGACGATAGGCGGCAGCGCAAATAATGCGAAGTGAAAATTGCTATAAATACCTTTACGTAACTAAGCTTACCGACTACAAAAGCTCTAAGCGCTCAATGAAGCGCCAGGATCAGAAGGGGTTGAAGTGTATTGTATGTCTATTGTTTGTAAAGCATATTGCAGAGTATACTTATAAATCTTGAATCAATCCAGCCCCCTCGGTTTAAGTCCCGCACGTAAAACACTCACCTCGAGCTTGGCACTGGATATCCACGCTTTTCTCCACCTCTCCCATCATCTTTCTCCTGGGCTCGGCGGTGAAATAGGGCACCTCTGCAAAAAGCAAATAGGCTTATTTGAGAACACAGTGGCATTTCTCAACTGAATACAAAAGAATGACGTTTTCGGAGGTATTGAAATTCATAAACAGCTTCAGAAATAATCGAATGATTCCGTCAATGTATTTTCTTTAAAAAAAACTGTATTTTCATTGAGCGCAGATGGGCGTGGGACAAATTTATTCCCTTTTCTATAGCAACTGAACGTTTACTGGAGCAAAAGTAATGAATTCATAAACACTGTCAAAATTGAAATGCTCGGCTTGTGGGCTTAATGTGGTCACATGTCTTCGGTAGTCAGACATGTGGAAGGGTCCCATTAAGACTGAGAGCACTGGTGGGCATGTTTTGCTCCCTCACCTAATGCACAACGTCCTCTACTGTAATGTTTGGACTTCCTGTAGAGGCACAGATGGCCACTGAGACTTACGTTATAGATTTCATACTTATAAAACATCTGTTATGATTCTAATGAGGTAAATCTGTAAATTGATTATGTTCACATTATACTGTAAACAGATCTGTATGAACGCTGTTTTGTTTTACAGGAATTTATTTATCTGCATACTTTTACAAGTCTTCTGTGGAAAACAGATGGAAATATTAGTCAAAATGTTCACACTACACTTTTACATGTGTCCATTTGACTTCCAAGTCATGTAAATTCATATCACTCTCAAACAAATGTGCAAAATTGTACCTTTAGGGGTACAGTAGCTTATCACTAAGGCTGGAATACACTACACGACTTATGTACAGATATTTAAAACACTTGGCATCATACACTAACAGACAACACTATTAGTTGTTCCGATCACAACAAACATATTACAAATGAAAACACATGTGTTCTCAAAATCGGCTGAAAATATTACACGTTTGATATCCTGGATAGAGTCTTGAGTCTGTAACCATAATACAATACTGATATGATACTACCCAATTTTAGATTACTCTATGGTACTAAAACACACCTTTTAGGATTAAATAAGGAACAAAGATAATCCAAAACAAACAAAGGTTGTCCCTTTGGGTGGTGGATGCCATCTCCCTGTCTTACTTATACCAAGGAGAGCCAGGCCACCTAGGTCTGAGAGCTCACTCCACAAGGAGTTTTGCCTCCACCTCTGTGTTAGTGCACAGTGCCTCATTAGCAGAACTTTATTATACTCACGCTGTAATAAGGTGCACCTCGCTGTGATTATTGCACGCCAATATTCATTGGCCTTTTTCTAAAGACTTGAAGACGATCCCTATATCTAACGCCTCCGTTCCCTCCTTCAGGGAACATGGGTTACGTACGTAACCTAGACGTTTTTTTTTAGCACTGGTCAATTTTTAGAATTTGGGCTTTCAAAACTTGTTGCCTTCAGGGAAGAAAACATTCAAACTACACATAAGTCTTTATTTGATTGTACTTTATCTGTTTGCGTCTGCATATATCAATTTCAAGTCTTTAAAAAGTTTTCTATAAATAAGTTTTTAGGCAAAAATATCTATTTGATTTTATAGCGATTATGGTTGCATTCCTATTTGTATTTTGAAGGATTTTTTAAAAGGGTTTGTTCCTATAACATTCACATGGTTTATTCCTAAAAAAATTGTGAAAATGTATATGTTTTCTGGATGTAGATAATATTTTCTGTTTTATGGAATGATCTAAAAGCAAAACAATAGTCTCAATGTCTTGAGACAATGTCTTAAAAACAAATTAACTGTACCCAAATCACCCATACTGTGTTCCCGTATAAGTAATCCATAAAATCCAGTACAAATCTATTATGTTAACAATACAATGTTTTTTGCTTGAGTATCGTAACGTGCCTGACGAGAGCAGCACTCGCTCAGCCAACGGCATGAGTTTGAGGCGGGGCTATATGTTTGCCTGTCCAACGGCAATAATAAAATGTTCATTTTTGGGGTAAATTAATCAAATATTCAGGAGCTTTAATTATGAAAATCACCAGAAGAAAGAACATTCATAGATTTATTTTCTATGAGCTATTTCATAGATCTCTTTAATAGTTTAGCAATAAATTAATCTCGTATGATGTACAGCTCAAAAGAGACATTATTGTAGAGAATTACGCATGAGAGACTCAACAAAAAAAAAAGGGCCATCAAAAATCTGAAGTGAATCTTTCACCCAAATAAGCAGATGAATAAATGCATACTCAAAGATCTTGAATATAATTCAGATACCCAAACAGTCACTAAGCTTCTGACTTGTGTGCAGTGCCACACTGACAGCCCGCATTCATCAATTCACATGCACTCTTGCCCAGTGCAATATATTCCTCCTGTAACGAATCTGTCTGTCTATACATATGTATTGGACTTCACATGGAGCCCAGAACACCTGTCAGCTGGGCTCTCAAATGGACGCCAATGTGAAGTGAAGAGAAAGCATAAATATTTAATATGCTGTTTAGCTCGATGGGTTTCCATATATAACTGTACAGAGCAGAGGTGGACAAACTGCGAGTACTCAGTATGTGTTAAATATATGCAAAGAAAGGAAAAACTGTTGAATGTAGACATAAATCAGAGAAAAACATTAAGATAAATCATTTAAGAACAGATAACTGAGCAATTAAGAATCGTGTTTTATGTTGCTGTCTCTCGCTAAGAGACAAAGACAAATTTGGTCAAAGACTTCAACTTTGGCGCAGGACATGGTGTTACAGTAAAAAAGTCTTACACTAAATAATAAGCTCTGTTTGGTAACATCAACAGTTTTTCAAAAATATGACAATTATATTAGTAAAATAAAATTATGTATTGTTCAATTATATTACATACTATTGTAATTATATTGTAAATATGTATGTGTATAACATAAAACATGTATAATAGCAACTATAATATTCAAAATTTCTATAATTATTATAGTTGTTATTATTACACTTTAAAATATTAAAAAGGACACATACAGTAAGATATTATTGTTCTTATATATATGTGTTCTTTAACGTGTGTGTGTCTATAATGTATTATTTGCTTTTTTTTATTTGTTTATTATGTAATTGATTAACTGTATTCTTATGAATATCATAATAATAACAACTGTTTTATAATAATATTATATTAACTTTAAAATCTGATGAACATTATTCTTATAATGTGCACATTATTATTATAACATCATATATTATTATTATTATTATTCACACATAAGAGACTATAAATAATGGTATCAAATAAAAATGTTCTGTTCTTATAATTATGCTCTTTAATGTTTTGAATAAATTATTCCTGTACAACAGAATATTATCAAGTAAAATATAATAATAATATTAATAATAAATGTATTAATTAAAAAAAACATATCACATAATTTAATATGACCAAATTAGGTAAAATAATTTATACTGAGGTTGAAATGGCTTCTTAAGGCGCCAATCTATTCTCTTAATTTAACACTGTATTCATGGAACAAAAAAGATCCTTTCATTTTTTACTGTACTGTCCTAAAGATATGATAACACCAACACTTATCTCCTTACACACTGCTATTTCAAAAGACTACAAATTATGTGCACTTTCTGTTATTAAGTAAATCAAATGACTTGGAAATAGGACTGATGGCACTTCAGCCGTGTGTATTCAGGATGATCCTAATGTGTAGTATTACCAGGTGATATTCTCATAGTGCGCTGTGACCGATAGCTGTAATGCCTGAGGCTCTCCTAAAAGCTCTTAGCTCAGCTAATACAGTGTGTAATTTCAGGTTTTATGCGCAGTAATGTAGTGCTATATCTATCAGAGGGCTTTGCTGTTCATCACACCCCACTGAGTGGAACCATTAAGATGGTGGATTTTCTCTGCAGACGTGCAGCTGTGAAAGCATTGTGTCGGAGAGAAGAAATGGACCTTTTATTGGACGAGGTGTTTCACCTGTGATGGAAAGGAAGGCTCTGGCCTCCACCGGCTTCACACTGCTGCCCAAAAGTGAGGCTTCGCACACGTACATGCCCACATCGGCACTCGTTGGGTTGATGATGGTCAAGCGCCGACCGAAGGAGCCCACGCCGCTGGCCACTTCCACCGTGTTTCTCCGCCACACCAAACTGAGCTTCTCAACAGGACTGTGGAAAACAACAGGGCAGAAATACAGAGTGTTTTGAACTTTGCTTCTGATTTAAACAACCCATCAAGGTGATGCTAACTATTCTCATGTATGTGAAAAATACATTGAGGAACAAAGAGGAAAATGAAAACATGCTGACATAAGACAAAGGGTTTAAAAGAAAAAAAACATTGTATGTTTTGAAGCATAGCAGTGAGTTTGAGCCGGGTTTGAACTGGTCCTTAGTTAGTCATGAGCTAATTTAAGCTGGTTATTGGTACTGAGCAGAAGCTAGTTGCTTAGAATAAGCTTAGGACCTGCACACGACCAGCTTATAAACTAGCTCAGGACCAGCTTAAACCAGCTCAAACTAGCTGGCATCAGATGGTATCTTGTTTCAACAGCGGATATATGTCAATACACACAATTTTTCTAAACACACAAAAGTTCAAATTCACCACCATTGATCTACTGCAGGGCTTCTCAATCCTGGTCCTGGAGGTCCGGTGTCCTGCAAAGTTTTGCTCCAACCTTGATTAATCTCACCTGCCTGTATCTTACTAGTAATCCTGAACATTTTAATAAGCTGGATTAGGTGCGTTTGATAAGTGTTGGAGCTAAAATTTGCAGTACACCAGACCTCCAGGACCAGGATTGAGAAGCCCTGATCTACTGTATTCTCCAGTCTGAGCTGTTCATTTGCTGCGTTACGATTGGACAAATCACCTGTCAATCAAACTCCCAAAGAAGGGTCAATAGTGACAATAATTTACAAGCAGTAGAGGAAGAATGTTCTCTGGCATACTGTTTAAAATAAGACAATATACATAAAAAAAACACAAGTTTTAAATATATTCAAAAAGAAAACAGATATTTTAAGCTGCAATAATATTTCACAATGATGCCTTGGTGATAAAAAGACTTCTTTTAAAACCAACATAAAAATCTTTAAATATCCTGTTTTTAGCCATGCTTTTTTCTGGGGGGAAAATGATCAATACACCG
Source organism: Enteromius thamalakanensis (assembly GCA_032357475.1). Classification (NCBI taxonomy): domain Eukaryota; kingdom Metazoa; phylum Chordata; class Actinopteri; order Cypriniformes; family Cyprinidae; genus Enteromius; species Enteromius thamalakanensis. Next base: position 12,298,078 of record JAUCMT010000068.1, read on the forward strand.
TAAGAGTTACTTTAGCAGCAATTACAATAATGGCTTTGAAATGAAGGTTAAATAGAGTAGGACAGTCTGAATATTGATGCTTGTGAACCTGTCAGAGGTAAATGAATATCAAATGAACAGTACTCCAGTGGGGAACAGTGTGTGTTCATATACCCATACTCACCGTGCATTAGCAACACACTCCAGTGTAGCCTCACTGACCCCGGCCACCACTGTAGTGTTTCGGGGTGGGATTACAATCACCGGAGCCACGGGGTCCGCGGGGGCCTCCGAATCTAAACAGGAGAAAAGGTGATGGGAGAGGGAGAAAAGACCTTCAGATCTCCATACATCTGACTCGAAAATACTGGCCTTTCAGCCTGGTCAAGTCAATTAAGCTGGTTTTGGTGGTCCCAAAAGTACCTCAGATCCCCACAAAACTATCATAACAAACCAGCCTAACAGTTTCACCAGGCTAGGCAGCTTTAAACAGCTTTTAGACAGGAAACATTAAGCGGGATCTACACTAAATCAGCCAACATGTGTTAAGGCATTACTGAAGAAGACAAATGCCAGCGAGTTGGGCTCTTTATGTTCTATGCTTGCCTGACGCAGAATGTTTTGAATAATTAATCTTTTGGCAGTGGTCCTGTAACATGCTCCAAACGGTGGGATCCCTCCCCACCCCCTCGTGTGGCTGTTATGCGAAATCACTCTTGCATGAAAATATGCTTTTTACATTTTTAAAATGACCCAAGCACATCCACCGTCTAGAAGTGAAAAATTAAATACTGCCTATTGAATCAGCTTCATTCTTTCCAGAGTTAAATTACAGAATATCTAAAATATTGAAATCTTATGATAATGAGGATTTAAATAACTGAGTCGAATGCTAGAATCAAGCCTTTGATGTCGAATTTGACGAAATGCATGAAGGAGCTGCTGAACTCTGGGAACTCTTCATGAGCTACTGTAGGTGTCCTAAAAGTGACGGGCTGCTCCAATTACAGATAGCATCTGATGTGACTTATTAAATATGTCAAGGACCGTACAGAAGCCATAACCACATATTCAGGACGGAGAGAACCAAATGTAATAGTTTAATTGAAAAATTGGCTCGAGCTGTAATCTGAATATTGTCAGTGACCTTTAATATTCACAAAAAGAATATTAAAGGTCACTGCTAAAGATTGCATTTCACTTTATGATTTATGTTTGTACTTTGGGCTACAATTCCAACAAATATTACAATTTTGCAGGCAGCATTCCTTGGCAGAACTTCTCCATGCCACATGAACAACATGTGGACGGATCCAAATTGTTCAGTGAAACGAAACACTAACACATGTTAGTTAGAATCTTCACAAATCGCAAAAGTGATGATAGTGTAATTTAAGCCAAATCTTGAATCTGGTGTAAATAGGAACGTGTTTCTTATATCTAAATCTCCAGCGGTCTTTTGAGTCAACAACAGCCGAGACTGAAACAGATTGCATGGGGCGCATGGGCCCCCTCCCTCCCTCTGTTTTTGCAGATGGGGCAACCCATTGCGATACATTAAGATATTGTTGGTAGACTCATATTTGTTTTTGGAGCAGCGAGAGTGAAAATCCTGTGGTGTGATCATATGTGAGGCGCGAAGCATGTTTCAGGGGATCCTCCGGTTGCTTACTTCAGCTTCAATGGATACGTTGCCTCACCTGTGGCCACGGCAGGCAATAATCTGACTAAATTCATCAGGGATGCAGTAAACAGCACAGCTCCTTTTTTTTTACCTTATGATCTCCATTGGACAACTGAGCCAGACATCAGTTTCTATATCCAAGGGCTTTGGGTTTTCTCAACTTCGTCCTTTATCTATGTAAATTATATTAGTTTATGAATATTAGGTTACGTTATCTTCTTTTCTGTGTGTGCTTGTTATCTCGGCTGAGGCTCGAATTCAAATAATTGTATTAGGTCTGTTCCCGGGCTTCTGAATATGTTAGCTAGCTATGGGAGTCAAAGTAATTCTCTGCATTACTTCAATAGTAATTATTTTGTCTAATCAAGTCCACAAAGGCACACTAAAGGGATAGCTCCCTCAAAAAATGAAAATTCTGTCATCATTTAAATGATAAATGATGATATCATTTTCTTTTTTGAGCGAACTTTCCCTTTAAGGGGTGTTGAATATGAAATGTGTATAGTATGGAAATCTACCATGATCTGCCTCAAGTCTCAACATTCATTATGAATTCATTAAACTGCTTGTAAATCAATTATTTGCCATGAACGCCAAAAGTCTGATGGTGTCCACAGAGCAGAAACGCCATTTAATTGAATTCTAGCTGTAAACTCCATGACATTTCATAAAGGAGAACAGAGAACCATGTGTTGAGGACTTAATAAATCAGAGATTGGAGTATGTTTTACAAGAAAAACAATGCAGCCTCCTTCAAAAGCCCACGCTGAGTCTGTTGCTGTAAATTAAGCATACCATCAAAATTAAGTGTTTTGTTTTTACTTTAATTCTAGTTGATGTATGCAAATATTATTAAAAATATTCTCCACTCGTGTGAGGCTTGCAACTTTCTAAGATATCTTACCATGTGATCCACGGTACTTCTTGTTCACTGTCCGGCAGCAAAGGCAAAAAGAGAGGACAAATACCAGCCAAAACAGTGAATTTACAGTATGCATGTACTGTATATGCAAAGTGTGATTTACACAAGTAGGGCATGTTTGGCTTCAAGCCTTACTCTTTACTTTAAAATGTCAGATCCGTGATTGGTCAACAGCAATGTTGTTCCAGGACCAATAAAAAGATGCAGGAACATTTCCCACTTGTGTAAATCATATTAAGGGGTGTTTCTTTAACTATGGGCCATTTTGTCTCTATGGCACACTCTCTTTAGTTCATTCAGTTTTATTCTAACAGAGGCAAAGTGTGCATGCATACACTTTTTTATTTAAATAACATTTACCACTACATCGTCATAATCACCATTTCTATTATGTAAATGATGGTGGAAGAAGAGAACGTTTGTCAAATGTATTTTAATAAAATTCCCAACTCCAATATCATGGATACAGCAGCATTTCATGTTAAATATGATGTATATCCTTCTTGCACAATTTACCAAAAATACAGCTTGACTGGAAATATAAAAAATGGACTAATATATTTTTCTTTGTTTTCTTATATTAAAGTCTCCTAACTGTTTATATATATATATATATATATATATATATATATATATATATAGATACAAATTATATAACAATCTATATAAAAGAGCAGTTTTAATACACCTGGAACATGGACAAGCGCCCAAAGTTGAAAATAAAAAACACCCAAATTCAGCATGGACACTATATAATTACTGAAATGAAAAAATGAGATCATAATATATTCCAAACTAGATTTAAAAAGGTTCACGGTGTACAATGACAATCTAAACGTGTTCTATACTTGGGCCAATTTTTACAGCAACACATCAACCCTGAGACTCAAATAGAGATAATGCACAAGTACATGACCTACAGTTAATTGCAGTTGAGATGCGGAGGAACATGCCAGAACAGCCTTTTCAAGGCTGGAGAGAATTGGGCTGAGACGATAAATAACAGCAGAGGAGTGAAGACGTCCTTGTTTTCCTCCCCTAAATCTGTCGTCGCCTTAATTTACACAATGCCTAATGAATTCCTATGAAGCATGAAAAGGTGATCTGATACCACACTACACACAGACAGGAAAAAAAAAAAATCCAAAGAAAGGAGAACAGCTGGCAGATTGACAGGCAAAAAAAAAAGATACTAAAGCTATAAAATATTCAGTGATTCAGGGACCGGGGAAACTTCAAGGCACATGTAGGAGTTTCTTCAGAAGGTATTGTCACACAAACAGGCCCAGATGAGCGAGCCGGGTGTCCGCAGAACACAGCTGAGGAAATATGTGCATTTGTAGATTATGCCCGGGAGACAAATATTTGCTTTGTTGTTGCCTGGAAGGTTTAGTATGAATGGCGGATGTCCTGTGTTGTTGTCAACGGAGAGACGGTCCACCCGCACACTTAGGACAGATGTGATTTCTAGCAGCGCTTGAATGACTGACACATGGGAAGGAGGCTGGATTGAAATAAGGAACCCGAGGGTCTATTAAATGAACCAGCTCTGCATCACATGGACGCTTATTCCCATACTTGTTCCATAATTGATGGTCTACAGATATTTTTCGATATAAATATTACAAATAACAACATTTCGAATTCGGTTGTGCCGTGTGACGGATGAAACCCCCCAAAAGCAACATTCCCAAACAAGTGAATAGCAATGGAGTCTAATTCCGTCGCTCTGACCTCATCCACACCTCGTGCTGACAGCTGATGTGTGACTTCTGATTTTAAGTGCTATCTCCAGCCTGCTAGTTGTGTGTTAAGGTAAACCGCTGGCAGGTGTTAGCGGGTGAATAAAGACAGAGGCTATTCCAGTGCTTGTCAGTGGCACACGAGGGGTTGGGTTCCTCGGGGCTTGTTCTGCTTGTGTTTTGTCACTTGTTTTGCGAGGTAAGGAGGGGGTGATGGGGTCTGGGTCGCCCCAAAGGCCCTGCAGGCAGAAGCTGGCTCTCAGGTCCTATTTAGACAGACTCCACATAAATGGATTTAAACAGGATCGGTGTCCCAGACTGCTTTGCGTGTGTGAGGGCTTGATCCATATTCATTGTTAGTTTGTTTGGCATCTCTGCATTGGTAGACTCTGCTGCGGCCTTCACTTTTTCTTTCGCACATCTAACCCTGAAGGAAACCTGCTAACTCATTCAATGTGGCATGACAAAATGTGACGAACTCCTGAAGGTTGGGACAATTCAGCAAAAAAAAAAACAACAACCAAAAAGTCAAAAAAATAAATGTTTCTATACAAGGACAGTTGACCACCTCTCCCAAGCTACTGAGAGATTCACAAAAATGATTCATATGGCTTGTGTGCTGTTTTCTAAAAAATTTATTTAAGTTGTTGCATAAGCAAAAACTATGGAAATGGAAACTAAACGAAAACATTTTTGTTATCTGAAAGTATAAAATCTAGAATAACAGAGAAGATGAACCGACATGACTACAAAACTAAACTAACTACACTAAATTAATTTAACTGAAACTTTTACATCCTGACTTGATAAAACATGAAAATGCCACTAGATTGCAAAAACAATAGAATGTGCTTTTAAATCATTAAATATAGCCATGTACATGCTATATTATGAAACATTTGACCATATCATATCATATCTTATCATATCATATCATATCAGGAAGCCGTAAAAACAAAAAAAAATTAAATGAAATAAATTCTGAAATAACTGAAAATAATGATTTGTTTAGAACTTGCTTGAAATATATGAAAGTGAGTAAAAGATTACCTTTTCATTTTTGAATGAATTATCCTTTTGAGGACCTGAGATGTGTGTTTCCTCATTGCTGGCGTTACAAATGCAGTCTTTGAAAACATCAATATTACCAATATTAATGCAAGCCTCTGTCTCGGTCACACCTGCAAACAGCCATGGAAATCCTGAGTTAAATGTTCTAACTGTGTCAAGCGTCTGTTCTGCCAAACCATGGATCTGCCTGTTTACACAGAATAAGAGCGAATGTGCAGAACTGGGATATATTTCCTAAGCTTACCATGTTTTACACTGGTTCTGAAGTGACGGCCCCTTAAATCTAAGAGCTGGTGTGGAGGCAGAGGTTTTTTTAAGGGACTTCGTTACCAACTTCCTGAAATTGTGTTCAGGCAGCACATGGTACAGTAGGTGTAGGATAATTAGCCTGAGCGAGCCCCAGCTCTCTCTAAGCCTCACATTTCAGACATGCACTTTGTTTCCTCACACACGACACAGGGAGAACTTCAAAGTAATGGACCTGAAAGTCTGCTCTGAGAAACACCAGTGACTACAGCACACCTCGGCCTCTTTCTGAGTATAGCATGGAGAAAGAATTTTTGATCATTATTCAGAGGAATGCATAAAATTGTCATGAAGATATCTGCTTACGCTACCTCATTACAGCAACAAACATTTTACTCTGCCATCAGGATATCATGTAAAATGAAAAATAAAAAATAAAAAAAATGAATAAAAACTATTCCAAGCATCTTACTGTACGTTGTATTATACTCTGCTGGTGCCCTCTAATTTTAATAATCAATTCTGTTCCAGTGTGGACATTTTGTACATTGTAAAAAATGTGATGTGCTTTAGCTTTTTGGTCCATCACTTCAGCACTGAGAACTTTGCAATAAAGAAGTTTAAATAAGTTTATTTCTCTGGGGTCAAGTGAAACACTTTCATCTTATAAAAGCACACCCTGTTCACTTAGCTATCAAAGGAGCCGTCAATCAACAGGTTTCCCCTGTGCATTCAACATGAATTGGACAAAGCTGTAAATGTGCTATATGGTCTGGTGTGACCTGCACATACTTTCATTAAATAAATCATAGGGATATCCTCTTCTTGTGTTCATCTCTTTCACTTTAATGGATCTCTATTTCTGAGCACACCTCACTCAACTCGCTTTTGAGATTCCACTTTAACAGACGAGGTGTAAAAAGCAAGATGCATTGTTAAGGCTTTTTTGTCGGCCAGGTTAGGAACTGCATTAGCTGTGGCCAGAAAACAATAGATGGGGAGTGGAGAACTCTTTAAAAATGGAAAGCCCTTAAATAGCTTTCCTCTCAAGTCTCAGAGCTACAGGGTCTCTGCCATCTCAGATAGCACTCTGGCTGCTTAGCATTCTCTCCCAGCGAGCTCATCTTATCGACTGACACTTGCATTTCTTTGTAATGCAGACGGCTGAACAATAAACACAGCCATACACAATCCAGGCTGTTTGGGTCTTATTCTGAGTCTCAAATATCCCCTTCAAAACAACGGATCCCACCTGGTGTGACCCACAGTTCAGACAGGTGAGTGATTTCCCACAACACGGTGAAAGAGTGATGGAAAAAACTAAAAGAGGACGCTGGATGCTGGAAAGTCAGCTCTGACGTTGACACAAGGTAACCTTTCCGGCGCTCTGTGTCAATCAAGTTGAAAGACAACCAAAGATCTGGGCCTAAACTTTAAAGAAGCTTGGTATTTCACCTGGACGAAGGGCTGACCGGTTCTTCAGAGGCAGGGAGGAGTGAGCAGACATGCATGACATGCTGGAAGATCAAGGAGGTCTTTAATACCCGGAGAAAGCTATCTGTTAGCATACAGTAAAACTGGCCCCCACTGCACTGATAGATAAAGATAAAAATGAACAATAGATAGAATGAAACACAGACAGACAGACAGAGATAGACAGACAGAAAGATGCCCTAGTTTGGCCATCTACCAGCAGGGGCTAACAAGGACAGGCTAAGCAGCCAAACCGTGACCCCTCGGGTCTGAGCGAGCGGCTCGAGGCGGTGCAGCAGACACCAGCCACACACAGCAGTCAGACAGCGCTTTCCGGTGTGTCTCAGCAGTAATTCACTTCATTACAGCACTCCATCCGAGAGTGAGTGAACTCGCCAGGTGTAAATAAGCATCTAATTGGATAGTAAAATAATTCCCAGTCACTGAGCATGTTAATAAAAGCAGGTGAGGACACTTTTTTTCCAATTAATGATTTAATTATGCTGCTGCAGTGGGAACGTACAGCACCGTTGGGGTCAGGAGACTAGTTTAAAGCCATGCGCAGATAAAGCGTATCCCCTCTCTGCTCTGATCAAAGGCTAGTTGAAGTAAAAGTGCCTTCTTGTCTTCTTTTCAGACTTTTGCTGAATAAATGTTTTGAATTGGCAGCTGGCCCCCGTCAAATTAATGTGCGCTTGTCCATTTATCCAGAGAGTGGTCCAGCAATTCAAAATGTGCGAGAATGTCTGTGAAATAATGAGGACACCAACTGCTTTTGCACAAATTAATTAGTGTACAGCGATGCGCATGAACAACTGAGTGCAAGATTCAGGTTAGAAAAACAGCCTGAACTGTTTCGAATAAATGCTTGTCCAGTAATCATCCAGAGAATAGACTTCTCCTTCAATGATTCAGATGGGCCGGCAGCGTGCACAGCTGTAGCTCAAAAGCGTTTTCCCTCTTTCTTTTCCCTCATCTCATTAATATCTCATTCCTCTTATGCCCAGACTGGGTATTCAAACATCTGTGGCTCAAATAAGCATAAATAAATTACACATCTTCCGAGGTGCAACAGCGAAAAAGACAAAAGAAAAAAAATCTATTAAACATACAGTAGAGTCCAAAAGGCTGAGGACACTACTGAAAATGTTACTTTGCAAAACGTATAATTGAGCTAAAATGGCATCATAAATAAATAGATTAACAATCTTATAACAATTAAAAAAGTTCCTATTTTGCTTTGATGGCAAAGAGCCTCTTGAGCTTCAATGAAAATTCATCAAGAGATGAATTTATAAACAATTAATCAAACTACATTAATATAAGGACCTGCAAAATATGGCTATATAATTGCCTGGTATTAACACTATTCAAGTCTTACAGAGCAATTTGGTTAATGAGAAAGTAGCCCAAGTTCTTCTGTTATATAAATAATATAAAGCATATCTAGTCAAATAAAAGTGGGTTTTATAACAAACGCTATTTCGGCTAAAAACAAAGCTCGGCTTCACACCAATTACACCGGCTTCACAAAAGCAGGTTTTGAAATCATTATTTTACAGTGTCTTGGCCTTGTGCTTCCAGACACCTAAAGCAAATAAAGGCTCGCTAAGACCTACGGCGGCATCATTGATAAAGAGAGCCACGCACTACAAAAACCAGAATGAATCCGAGCGGTAAACGTCTGGAATCTGAATCCACATTGCCGGAAGGGGAGAGCTCGGGAACTGTCGGAGACTCCGGCTGCCTGAACAGAGTGCTTCAGGCAATCTCACAGGCTTAAATGCTAGACTCCCTCAACACCGATCTTTAGTGTCAGAGGTTCCTCCCATACTCACCTCACCAGGGAGATCATTATGGAGTTCCATCTCCCAGCAAAATTACATGGCCGGTGCCCGAGTTGACTGGCTTGGAAATTAAGTTGCACAAGTACTATGGAGTGAGATGCGGTGGGATGGGGGAATAATACAATATGGATCCTCCCTGGCTCCTGACCTCTGGCTTATTTTTTGCCTATGGAAATGCCTCATCTGTCTGGAGAAATCCCAAGGTTGACTAAAAATCCAAAGCACATTACCAACTTAATAGAATTCTACAGCAAAGCACTGCCTGACATTATCTAGACAAGAGTGAAAAGACAGAGTGCATTCTCTTTAAAGCTAATTTTATTATAATAAGTGAGAACACATACATTTTCCAATCCGTGTTTTTGGCTTCTAATGAATCTCTACAGTGTTTATATTCAGACTATGCAGTTCCATGCGTGCCAAAAGTTACGGAGTGCAGCTTTAAATAAAATACTCATTAAATCTGCTGTGTGCAATTAGTGAGACTTGCCTTCACTCATTGTACTTACTACAAAATGGCATTAAACTACATTCATTTGAAGATCTAAATGAAATTTTATTATTAAGCTTGACTATTCACATTTAAATACAGAACAAAATGTGATTAATGTGTTATTTTTATTAACTGACAGCACTAAACATACAGCTGAAAAGTTTGGGTCTGCATTTTTTAAAGAAAATTCTCAAACAGCTTAATTTGATCAAAAATACAGCAACAACTTTAAACAGTATTAAATTAATATTTAAAATATAAAACGCAATTGTGTCAAAAGTTCAAAAGACCAGAATTTGGAAATCTGGAATGAACAATTGAAATTCAAGTTATTTCTTTCAAGCAACTATACTGACCCCAGACTCTGGAACAGTAGTGTAATACAACATAATATGGCCATGCTTCTTCGTGAGAGCAGCTGTGGGCACACATGAGAGACGGATGCAGATCTGAGTCAGGACTCCCGCTCTTTCCTGAGCTGCTGCTGTGAGGGGGAATTTCTTTCCAGGCAGGACGTGAGCACGCTTGCTCTGTGAGAGAGGTTAATGATCCGGCAGTCAAGGGGCTCTTCCCTTGAGACACAGCGGGAGATTAGCACTCTGCAGTCCGGCTCAGGAAGAGTGTGGTCTGAGGTTTAGCGATGATGAAGGCTGCCCCTTACGTTCACAACCCACTTGTGAATAAATACACACAATGGTGGGACATCGGCAGACTTCCTGTCTAACTGCTGACTGCACGGCTGCCGTTCCCGAAGGGCCTGCCGGTGGCAAATCACACACTGGTGTCGCTGGCCGGTTGTATAGCGCAAGAGAAAGGGTAAATAGAGGGGGAAAAGAAAGCCGGTCGTTTCTCGTTCCATTTTATGACTGCACAGGAAAATGAGAGGCAGAGAAAATGAGCTTCTCTTTGCTTTCTCTTCAAAGTGATTCCCAGTTCCCTGCAGGTAAATTAAAAAAGAGGGACTGCTGTTTGTCAGGAAAATACTTCAACTTTTAAAACTATTTAAATGTAAAATGGCTTTTAAAAGCCAGATATAGCAGCTCTGCGAAGGAGGCTTTTAAAAGTGGCACTAACAAAAAGCATCACTGCATTCACATTTTTTTGGACTTTAGAATGGTAATACCCTGCTACACTTTGAAGTAACTCGGAAAACTATTTGAAAGCCATTGCACATGCAGTGATAAAAAAGTAACTAGCATTGTGTAGGCAGACAGTGCAACTTTCCGACAAACAAGCTACTTTTTCATATGCAAAGTGTACTGTAGATAGCTTTGAAGTGAAAAAAATAAGTAATGCAATGCTGCCAGGTTTTTATATTACATAATGCAGTTTTACAGCCAAGGAAACTGTACTAATAAATCAAATTCATCCTCAAACTATCCTCTCTCTCAAAAGTAGTCCTGCGAGGAAAATCTTTTATGAATGAATCAGGGAAAAAAAAAACATGAGCTAAAACCCTTGTTAACTATATTCCATATACAGTACTTTATACATAACAAGCTTTAATATATCGTTGTAACTCAACACTGTAGTTTTACTATTTAAAGGTACAGTAATGTGTCATTTCTGTTCCATAAAAGGGGTACAAACAGAACTGCAAAATAAGGATTGATTTTAATTAAAGGTGACATATCACAGACCTTTTCTGTGTTTAAGTGCTATGAAAGAGTCCCCTGTGCATCTACCAACCCAGAAAACGGGAAAAAGAACAACCCAGTAAATTTTGTTTGGTAAGACTTTCTCTGCAAGCCTGTGAAAAAATGAGCCGCTCAGATTTCGCTTCCCCTGTGACGAAGAAAGGGGATCTTATCATAATATTACAAACTCTTAATCTGAACCATCCATCCAGAGCGCTGCCATTGTTTTTTTGAAAGTGATAATAGTATACCTGTTTTAACAGCATGGCAAGAGTTTGAGCAAAGCATGCTAACAGTTCTGGGGTTTTTTTGCGGCATAGACGAGCACAGAACAGTACTTAGAGTCCCAGTCTCAGAGGAGACAAAGGAGCAGTGGATTTATTGATTTATTTACTGTATTACACACTGTTGCCACACACACTTAAAAAAAAGTGCTTTCTTTCACTTTTTATTTTACCTTTACAGTAATAACCGACTTGCATGTTGTGTGATAGCCGCTTTCTGTGTGTAAGCTTCGGATATGTGCGCTCACAAAACAGTCAGAAGTTTAAGTTTATATGGTTTAAAAAGCATGATTTTACCACAGTGACTTTTAGCAGAGTATGTGTACGAGTTTTAAAGGCACAGCCCTATTCTGGAAAAGGGGGTAGGGAGCAGCAGCTCATTTGCATTTAAAGAGACATGCATGAAGACGTTTGCTCAGAATAGGGATTTTAAAAATTATATAATAAATATGAATCTCATACACATTCTGGGGACACCTGAAAAGGGGCATAATAGGTCTCCTTTAATCTTTTTAATGAAAGTTAGCAATTTCTGTCCCTTCATTAAAAGTCCATTCCACCACAGCTTTAAAGATAATCAAATAATTCGTCAATCCTCGAGCATGCTTAATGCACGGGAACCAATGTGTCAAGTAAGTACAGCCATGCATGTGTTTTCTATTTTTGATGTGCTTTGATCAATGTTTATATGTGAATAAAAATGTTTCTTCAGAAAACGTTTATTCATGTAGATTTCTATTATGTTCTCTTCACGAACCTTGATGATGAATCAAGTTGTAGTGCAATATACTTTTTAACTGAGAGACAAAGAAGGTTTCACTGAAAATATCTTCGATTTTGTTTTAAAGATGAATGACCGCCTTATGGGTTTGGAACGATATGAGAGTGAGTAATCAATGACGTTTGTGGGTCCCTTTAAAAGTGGCTTCAAAGTAGCTTCCCCGGCACTATGTAGATGAGCATGGTCATCAAACAGCACCATGCTATACATATATCAAAGCGAAATTCCCTCTAAATGACTCCAAGACTGGTTTTAATTATCTCTGCAATTCCCCCATAACCCTCTTTTCATATAAGAATGAGTTTTCCTCAAACATAAATCATTCTTAGCATGAAGGCCACGACAGGGTTGTTGTAATCTACCCAAACACTCTCTATGTCTTTTAAATGAGCAAGCGAACACCCTCATTCTCATGCTGAAGCTAATTATGCTTTAATTGCACTGATGGCGCTGTGCAGTCTCGTTCTGCGCTAATATTACAACAGTCTAAACGCTCCATGCTCAACAAATGACCCACCTCCATTAGCATATTTGAGCCGTCACAAAAAGCCAGTCCAATCCGGCAGTCATTCCAGGAACTCAGAGTCATCAGTGGCTGTAGATACCCTCTGCATAGATTTTTATGATTCCTTTGGCCTTGGATTGAAATCCAATGGCAAATGCCAACAGCATTTCGGTAAGTGCTCCTTTATAGTCACAGCATTAACATCCATTGTTCAGACAGCATTGCAAAATGGCTTTCGGCAATTTGCTTCAGGGGTAATTCATATAGACGGACAGAATGAAGAACGATAAGCATCATCTTAAGAATTCACAATGGAATGGAAACATAAAGGATAGGAGGTGCCGACTGATTCTCTGACCGCCAATGATGTCTCAGTTTGCCAAAGAATTTTGGCCACACTGGGCAGTGAGTAGCCTAGTTACTGCACTGACACAAGATAAGAACCGCTTTTTCAGCTTGACAGCTAACTTTATAAAAAGGTCGGGTCACTGAAAATAACAATTCTGTCATCATTAACCCACGCTCGTGACGTTCCAAACTTGCTTGACTTACTGTGGAACACAGGGGGAGGGATATTTAGTAGAACGTTCAAGCTGCATGTTTCAGTTCCAAGCTTTAAATATGACAAAAGATGGCACACGAGTTGTCCATGTGACTCTCATGATCGCTTTGAGCAAAGAAAAACTAAACACAATTTTACCCCAAAATTCTGTCACTTACTCATGTTTCTCACTATATAATCAGAACACATCACTTTTTAAGAAAAGGCTCAGTTTTTTCTTCCTATACAATGGAAGTCAATGGTTAAATCTCTCTGGTTACCAACATCCTTCAAAATATCTTCTTTGTAACTCACAGAAGAAAGAAACTCATACTGAGGGGGAGTAAATGATGAGAATTGTAACGTACACATGCACATTTATTATAAATATATGTACGTACAATAGGTATACATATTTTTTAACTGAACAGCTTTGCAAAACTACTAAACTATTGGATATATGGGATTATTACTGTATGTTTTTAATTCATTAATTCATTGTAAATAATAATAATAATTAATACATATTTATTTATTTATAATTTAAAATGAGACAGTTTGGATTCATTTACTGTTCTTTATATGGAATAAATGAAGTCATTCAGGGGCGAGTTTCCCAAAATCAACTATTATTGTGACTTCCGTCATTACTGATAGAGTTCAGTGGAACTAACGACCACAGTTAGCTAACAATGCTTTTGGGAAACACAACAAAAGTCTGAAATGACATTAAGGTGACTAAATAATTACAAAACTCTCCATTTAAAATGCCGGGCAGTCTTCTAGGATTTGATATTACAATCACAGCGCAAATAATATGTCCACAATAAAATGAGATTGTGCTCATCAGGGATTGTCTCCTCTGCATGGCCGAGGCAGACTTCTTGCAAATGCTGGCACAAAGAGGTTGGAAGGCACTAAAAATGTTATTACCGGGGAACCGCATTACTGGCATTTTTTGGGGGAATGAAAAGTTTGTTATCATCGCTTCCAGGCGCGTCTTTTAGACACAGAATAAGCCGTCTGAATGCCGCCTGACTTCAACACAACACACACTCATATAGATACATACGGAGGGGAGGCATATCCAGATATATATTCCTTGCCGTTCCATTCTGATGTTGGAATGATGCTCTTTGCATATGCAAACACTTCACTTCAATGCCTCTGCCATCTGTTTGGAATCCATGAAATAGAATGCTACTGTGGATATACAAAAATGATTGCAGCGACACTTTGAGGCTCTGCACTGCTACAATGAAAGCCGGGAGAGGCCCCTGAACGCAGTGTGATTCGCGCAAAAAGAGATGGCTGTTTATTTTTACATCACAATCGCGCCACGCTGGAGTTTCATAAAGGAGATATCTCAGATGCATCGGCCTGCCATGAACGTGCTCATTTACATGCAGTGTTTGTTGCGGTGCCGGAAAACAAAACACGCAGACTTTTTCTGTAAACAGACTCAACCACTGTACTTCCATGACCTACTTCCACCGCCAGCGATACTTTCGTGACAGACAAGCTGACAAGTCAGTGACTAGATTAACTCACGCTGACCATAAAGCTGTGGTAGCATGAACACTAGCTGAAACGCATGCTGTCACATTGATACCCGAGGACCGACCTGCTAGCTAAAACGCCGTCTTATGTTCAGAAATGATGCCTCCTTTGCTCATATTCCTAAAATACTACTGATATTTCCCATGTTGGCAGGCAAAAAATTGCTTGGTATCCTAGTAAAGATATGCAGCTGTTGATATAATCATGTTTCCTATTTGTATGCAGGATGAGAAAGGGTCAGCAAATGAGGATTTTATTAGTATTATAGTTAGTATTATTATAATTGCAAATTACACATAGGTTGTTTTGTGTTGGACTGTTTTCAAATGCACGCACTCAAACGGACGCTCTGCTGTGCATATCAGTTTGTGAGTTTAAGTCTCGTTTAAAAACACAATTATATTTAAGCATTGCATGTCTATGACTACGTCTTGCTGTTAAACAAAACTTCAGTCTGTTTCCTGGGGCCGAAAACTAAGAGACACTACACTGTGGTTGGTAATAATGGTGCAATTACAAAACAATGGAATGGTTTTCCAACTGGTAATTACTGAAACCACATGGTTGGCAAGCTATTCATTATTACTGTGACTACAAAAGTTGGATATTAATTAAAAGAAATAAAAAAAGAGAGTAAAAAGATCTTTATGCAAATCAGAAGAGTGCATGCTTCTGATGAGAAAATGTAAAAAAAAAAAAACT
>JAUCMT010000068.1:12313644-12364415 GCA_032357475.1 Enteromius thamalakanensis
ATCTTTATGCAAATCAGAAGAGTGCATGCTTCTGATGAGAAAATGTAAAAAAAAAAAAACTCTTTTCATTAGAAACTAAATACACAACTAATTACAAAAATAATCTTAACCGACATAGTTCACCTTATAATACTAACTTTTTTTATACCAGTCAAGTCTTAAAACAACTTCTAAAGTAAAATAAATATTTATTTAAATATTTAAAAAAATTATTTATAAATAAATAAAAATATTAAAAATAAATAAATAAATAAATAATAAAATATCATAATTTATTATTTTATTAAACAGTTAATTATTATTATTACTTATTTTCTTTATACTAATGTTTTTTTTTTTTTTTTTTTTAAGGAACAATGTATTTAAAACAATGAGCCCTGGTATTATAACCCAGAAAGAAACAACTGTATGCTATTATATTTAAACAATACAATTATGTTAAAACAAATATGCTTTGGACACACACAAGGGTGCGTAAATGATGATAGAGTTGTAGTTTTGGGGTGATCTATCCCTTTAATTCCTACATCATCATTAAAAGCACTCTAATGCCCAACCCATAAAGATACATCTGGCTTGCTGAAAAAGCTATTAGCAAAGGCTATGTTTAGGAAGCTGATAATGTTGTCCTCTTTCCAACTTTGAAGGCGTGAGCCTATTCATTTTTTGGTAGCACATTAAGTCCAGACGATGCTGTAATCGAAGAGGAAATTGAGGCTGGGCCCTGTGGGGCATTTCTAATGCATCCTTCTCTACTTATTTTTTTATCCTCCATTACTTCAGGCAAACTATCAAAAATAACAATGACATTGGGCAAATCTCGTCAAGAACACAAAGAGGGGCCAACGTTTGACAGATAAGCTGCTTGCGATTTGCCTCCCATAATCGAGCGTGTTATCATCTTAAAAGGTTAAGTGCCGCCACACCTATAAACATCTACTATCAGAAAAGCTGACAGGCATCTTATTATTCCTCCGTCAAGAGTTGTTGCGCGCACCAAACCCCGGTGCGTTTTTCACACGCTAATGAGGAGAAACGGCAGATTTCTCCAGCAGACGGTCCATCAAAGCCCCTTAAATTGCCCGCTGTCGCCTCCTATCAATCTCAGCTCAAATTACAGGTGACAAGTTATCAAATCTAAGATATTACAAACTAAACACGATCTCTCAAGGGACCTATTTGTTTAAGATATAGCCAATTAAACAAGGTGCTGAGTGTCAGGGATGAAACCCTCATCGGAGCGGCGGAGCTAATTTGAAACTCCTCAAGGAAATCAGATAGTGGAAGTGGGGCGGGAGGGGTGCAGAGAGCATATTCTGGCAGGATGAAGGCGATAATAACAATAAGTGCAAAGAAAAATAAATAAATAAAGGTAGATAACATGGGGAAGGAGGCTCAGCTTTAATCATATTTAGTCTCTTGGGTCAGCTTACGGCACAGGAAAGCGGCTTTTGTTTGAATGTAATCTGCCAGCAGGAAGGGTATGATAAAAATTTATGGAGGTGTTCATTAAATCTTAACGACGCCGTTCCCTGAATATTCTGCATGCTGGGGTACAATCCCACGCCATCCCCTGATGGTCCTGCTGTTCCTGTCGAACTCGATAGTCGTGTCGATATGCGACGATTCTTCAGTTAGCGTTCACCCCAAGCCTCGGCTCGCTCGCAGAGTGAGGAGGAACCTGACTTGCAAATGATGGCTGCAGGTGGAGGTGTTTATCACATAGCTCTGACTGAGCTTGGCATAAATTTGTCCCTGCAGCAACGGTATCTGCTCATTCAAAACATCGTAAAAATGTTATTATATTCCGCTGACCTGAAGGGAACTTACAGAGCTGCTCTTTCAGGATCACAGGTGACCTGTTATTTTACATCAGGTGCAACTTAAAGAAAAGAAAACTCTTAGTCGTCCATTCAAATAATGAGTCATGGGTATTACTTTCAGCTCATTCATCACACTCTAAACCAAAGCAACGTGGGATGCAGTCCCTAGTATATTATTTTCTGTTGTTTATAGCAAATTGTATTAAGTTATGTATTTCATGCACATGTAAAATATGTATGGAAAATGTATATTAGGCATCATTTAGAAGTGAATTCAGCAGTCATAAATTACATTTTAATTCAGGTATTCCTTTAAAAGGCAGATAAAAGCATATTAAAACCTCATGTGGTCCATGAGGGGGGCATCAAAAAACACACAGGCAGACCCTCTATATACATGTCTGTTACCAACCAATCACTCTCGTATGGCAATTTCAATCTTCCATTTCTCTAATCAGTCATCTACTGCAAATTACATAGCATATCTCGATGGGGACTTGATTTGATGATGCAACAGACAGCTATTATGTTTGTGCACAAACAAGCATTTTGAGAATGAAACCATGATTGATTTTCCCTCCTAAAGCCTTGGCTTTTTCCTTATTGTCACAAATCCAAATGATGAAAGGCAGCTGGGCTTAGAAACAAGGTTAAGATTTCCTTGAATGGCTTTTTCAGGTACCTATGCGATACCTGAGCAGACCGCTACATCCAGATTCTCCGTGTCCACTATGAATGCAATACCTGCTCATATAACCGGGCAGCACTGCTGAAGTCAGAAAGCAAAGCATCTCCACTCTCAAAATGAAATCCATAGGGAGAAAGACTAAAACATATCATTTAGAAAGCATAAACCCACACCAGCTTCCTGTGCTGGTGTTAATCTCCAGACTAAATGAGCTTGCCTGCTGCTCGCTTCCTACATAAACAGCTGCCTTCAACAGCAGCATCCTAAACATCATGACTGATGTGAGATGTTCTGTATCAGAGCTCTGCACGTTCACAAGAGGTTGATGTTGGCATGTTGCTAAACTAGACTCTAATTAGCACAAACACACATATCACACAGAAATTACAGGTAAAACTTTTTATGAGCTTTTTTCTTAATCAAGTGTGTTCTGTATTGAATGAAACAAGTGTATTCCTGATTTCCAAGCCATCCTAGGTGTAGATGACTTTTTATTTTTTCAGACGAATACAGTCATAGTATTTTAAAAACGTATTTCTTTCGAATATATCCACTTGGATATTTCTTCTGAAGCAGATCGATAGGTTTTTGTAGCAAAAATAACTGTAGTTTTAAAATTATAACATGAATAACTGACTTACAGGTATCTTCCATGAGAGTGCAGAGTTCCTGCTTCTTGGCTGACTTTTGACTCGATGTACATCAAGGTTAATTTAAATACTAATAAAAGCTAAAGTGTGTTTTTTTTTCTCAGTGTGCTGTCAAATAATTAAATCCGATGAATTGCATCCAAAATAAAGGTTTTTGCTCTTATAATATGTATGTACTGTGTATATTTATTATGTATAAATATAAATACACACACATGCATGTATATATTTCAGAAAAATTGTATGTTTATATATTAAGTATATGTATTTATAATATAAATTCTGTTAATATAAATATAGACATGTAAACGTTTTCTAAATATATACTGTATGTGTGAGTATTTAGAAATAAATAATAAACACACACATATTATGCAAACAAAACCTGTTATTTTTAATGATATTAATTGGGATTAATCATTTGACCTAAGTCTAGACTGACACGTTTGGAAACTTTCGAACAGCCATGCACAGTATCAAATATTAAACAGTATATAAGCTGTCACTTACATGTGCATGTATCTTGTTTAAAGATGCTACAATATTTTTACTAGAAAACAAAACCAAAGTAAGAATCTTTCAGCATTCATGTGATGATGCCTCAGCATAATGTTGCTGTCAAGTGCCTATTGTGTCATGTGTCTTTATGCATGCCGAGCACAAGTTTGCCAAGTTCTATGAAAGCAAGCCTGGAAAGCCACCTGTAGAAATGCATCTCGATTGTGAGACTCGATGTCATTTATCCACACTGAAACATCACACAATGGACACATCTCTGCAGAAGTGCCAGCTCTGGTTTAAAATGGGGGATTATTATTTCAGCCAGGAGAAATGAAACAGAACCAAGCACACGGTTGCTTCCAAATGAGATCATTAGTAACGGCAAATAATGACTGAGCTGGTTAGTCGAAGCCTATTTCCTTTGGAATAAATCAAGCTGATGTGAGAGTTAAAATGCTGCCTTTGCCAGGCAGAACGACAGGCAGACCACATTCAGATAAATCATCTGTATCAGAGGAACCACGTCCACACGTTTATAAGACAATATGGTCCAATAAATTCAGCTCCTAGTAAAGGGCAGGTGTAAGAATCGTTAGGCCCCTCAAGATTTGATTCGTTTTAGGGAGTCACAAAGCAATTCCAAAATGATTCTGATCACAAATATATCTGATCTGAGTAGCAGAAGAATCTTTATGGACTGGTCCAGAATCATTTGAGAAGGAATAACAATGCATCAGTGCACAATTGTTCTCTTACTGACGAAATCAACAGATTTTTGCAATTGTTAAAAACGCAACTCTCAAGGTGATCCTTTACATCGGCCTATTGAAATCACATCCAGCTCTTAATACTGAATTGTAACAACATGCTCTCTTGAGTGGTATTAATTAATCAGCGGTGATCACCAATGCTCCAAGGCGGGTTATTTAACCGGGCTGACCTTTCTGAAGCCAGGTGTGAGGAATAATGAAAGTACGACAGCATGGAGCCTGAGGGAGACGCTGCCAAATGGAATCCATGTCGCATCTGTAAAAAGCTTTTCTGTGTGACGCACACAATAATTCACTTATGACTGGATGGATGATCACCTTTAAGCAAGAAAAAGAAAAGAGGCAAGAAAAATGCCTCTGAATAGAATATGAATCAATAAAGTAAGGAATGAACTCTCAAACTAGCCACAAAGATGCTAGGATGCTGTGTGGGTTGCCAGATTGTGGTCAAGTGATTGCCAGAGGTGTCTGTTTACTATCCGAAAGGCCCATTCTGTAATATTCACATCGTTTTGGATATGAATGAAGTGCAAAAGCATCTGAATGAAGATATCTATGCCCTTGATTATAATATTTTCCATGCCCATGGTTTCAATGCAGATCTTTGGGATTTCTTCACACGTTTCATCATCTACAAGGCAAAAACCGCTTAAAAATGTAATAGCAAATCTCTGTCTCTAGAAGCAGCAGCGTTTCAGCGCATGAATGTAGCATAAATGGTACAAGACATATTACATTTCATACTTAGGGGTGTGTTTTCAATCTCAAACCTACTGTATGCTCACATGGAGGGTTAGAGATTTCACACTGGCCTTGGCAAGCTAGCCCAGCTAATTACAATAAGACCAAGGCCATGGTTCTTCAGAGGTCATTATTCTTTTCTTTGTTCATAGCACTTGCCTTGCAGCTCTGAGGTGAATGCTGGCTAATTTTTGAAAAGCAGAAAATGCCACGAGGTCACTCTTGACATTTGAATTGTACTTAACGCACATTAAGGGCAGCAGAAGCTTTCACCTGCCGTCTGTAAGTGTAACTAAAAAGGGTCTGTGTCGTTCCGTGTTTACTTCCCGAGAACGGGAAGAGCAGAATGAGACGTTGGGTTCAAATGCCACAGTGCAGTCACATGATGATGATAGACCCCTTCATCTGGGCTCGGCACTATTGTTCCTCAAATATCAGGGGAATTAGCACTTCAATGGGGAAATTAATTAACTGCTTGATTTCAACGGCGTCCAAAAAAAAAAGTATCATCGCAACCTAACAAATCTCCGTTTCTGACAGAACTATACACACTGATACATGCTCATTAAGATGAGCACAATTGTACGTTATCTGTACCGCATTCACAGATTCGACGCTAATCATCTCGTGTGATAATCTGAAAACCGGAGCCGTTGAAAAGCAAATGAAGAGAGAACCGCATTAAAGGCTTTTACTGAAGACTAGTTTAAATGCACTCCATTCATCAGGATATTAAAACTCATAATTCAATTGAATTATTAACTCTGCAGTTGGCGTAGCAGCTCAGCGCCGGTCTCTTTTTTTATTAGCGGCCTCCAGCCTCCTGCTCATTTATACTCTTCAAATCATCAAGTTGGTTTCATCTGGTATTGAAAAAATAATGCTAGTTCCATGTTCCTTCATCTCACATTAAATTTTAGCTCTGCCATTTCCCAGAGGTCCATGATGTAACCCACAGCTTGTGAGGGAATCACTGGCAAAGCCAAGACTGTAGTACAGTTAGGGATGCTCCTGGATGTTACCAATAAGCTAATTATTTTGTTATGACCAATATCATATAAATGGTTGATATTAAAATTTCAAACTAACTATTTGAAAATCTATTTGAAAAAAATTATATATTTAAAAAAGTGAAGATCTTAGCAATGCATTTTACTAATCAAAAATTAAGTTTTGCTATAATTACAGTAGGAAATTAAAAAATATCATCTTTAGTTTATATACTAATGACTTGTGGCATAAAAGAAAAATGTGTAATTCTGATCCATACAATGTATTAGATATTGCTACAAATGTACTAGTGCTACTTATGACATTTTGCAAATAAACCCTAAAATTAATTATTTTAAACGATGCAGACGTTTACGCACCACAAAATTGTAATGTTCAGTACAAATACATTTTGAGATTTGCTAAAACTGACATTTAACAGCATGACTGAACTATTAATATATGTATTTAATCATTTAAAAGGAGCATTAGATAAAATTAGCACAAAAATAAAATTTAATGCAGCTTTGGAAAGAGTAAGAAACATTTCATTGATTTTACTTACCTTTAATTGTGATAATAAAAAAACATTTTGTATAATAATAACTGGTAATATTAACATTTCTAAATGAATGGACTTTGCTCCTATATTATGCAACATTTACATCTGGCCTTGTCTTTTAATCATTTGGTTAAGACCCTTTAATAATTTGCATTTCATCTCCTCTTTTGCCTAAAACTGGAAGCCTCTCTTCACCTGTTGTATTAACCTCAAGCAGGTTTGATGATGCACTAAAGCAATAGCGAAGAGCTAATTGGTTTGAAAGGGTATTCTGATAATGACTGGTTATTCTTGCTGCAGGCTAATTAAATTTCAACTCCCATTCACGTCTTTGGCCATATTTTGGATACAACCAAATGACACTCAGCCAGTAACACGTCCATTTCGACATTTCAACAGATGAAAAAAGCATGATAAAAAAATGCCATTTTAAAATCACATAGATAAGAGTTATGCACAAAAGTAGGTAAATTGATTAAACCAACAATTAATTGGATTACATTTTTGAATCGCTTCTGACGGATCACCATTGGCTGTGTAAGCATGAATGGGACTTGCACATTTGTGTTGTGAAAGCCGGCAAGGCTCAGTAGCACCTGCCAAAGCAGCTACAACAAGAGCAACCAAACAACGTTCAGCTGGCGGATCCAAGTGTGTCACTGGAACAAATAGAATCTGTGTGTCATTCCACTGATGCCCTTCCTCTCTGATGAACGCGCCGCATTAAACGGCCCCCTGAGGGACTGGAAATTACAGGTAGCTCGCATCTGCATGCTGGCCTGCAGGCGCTTCAGAAGCGAGCGTGTCAAACTGTGCCTACAACACGTGGGCAAAAACAAAAGAGGCAGTGGACAAACTGAAGGCCATAACTCCCACATTTGGTCGATAGTTCTGTCTGGGCTGCATCAGCGGCTAACCATGTGACATTAGCTGCAGGGTAATAGAAATGATCTAGTGAGATTCACCCCCCCTCAACTTACCTGCCACATTCAGGTAAATGGATGGGCTTGTCTTGTTTTCTCCATTCTTCTCATTAACGGCCTGTACGTAGTACCTCCCGGCGTCCGCCGCAGCTGTAGCGAGCACCACTAGCTGGTTCTCCAATGTTATAGCTCTGTGGAGAGTAACAAAGCGAATGAAATACAGCTATGTTAAACCATTATTGACAATTAGTCTGGTACGCTAACAAATTCCACTATCGCAATAGAGTGACAGCATTTTAATTAGTGCTTAACTGATGTATATTGGGCCCATAAACCTAGCTTTGCCACAAACTCATTGCGCCCTGGGTTTGACTGGGACGCATCTGCCCGTGGAGGAAATTTCATGGGGCCCTGAGCGTTTTCAATGTACCTGATCCCTCATTCTGACACAAGCTGAGAATCAATGAGCGGTAAGGGTCATTACGGACAGAAATACCGCTGTTGGTGGGAATAAACCTACAGGCGGGTGTCTAAGTGAGGGAGAGACCTAGACTTTGGAAAAAGTGAAAACAGTGGAACAGTTCAGTGAAAAAGTCCATGGAATGCTCCTAAAAGATATTACAAAAACAGTTCATTTGACATGAAGCACAAACAAATGCTTTCGACTGTGAAATGCACCATGTGACACTGAAGACTGGAGTAATGGCTCAGAAAACTCAGCTTTGCCATCACTGGAGTCATTTCAAAATACATCAAAATAGAAAATAGTTATAATAATAGTGCACAATTTTCATTCAATTTTATATAGTCATTGAAAATATTCAGTAACACTTTAATTAAAGCCTTTGTATAGCGCATTATAAAAGTAGTTTTAAAGCATTAATTATGCCTTGTAATGCACATTATAATGCATTGTACAATCTTATGAACAGTGTAGGGTGTAATGCGCTACAAAAGTAATATATTACAGTAATATATTACTTTTGCTGTAATGCAGTAGTGTAAGGCATTACTAATCAAGTTTCAGTAATATTTTACTCGGTACATTTTCAGTAATGCTTAGCCGAAAATGTATTTGTTCAAAAAACAGCAAGACACCACATTAATGTATAAAAAATGCCGCAAGTTAGCTCTATTTTCTGTTTGTGGTCAGTTATTATCCATGTGTTTGCAAATAAATACTAAAGGAAAGCTTCTAAGATATACAGTATGTGTAGAGCGATTTATTTAATTGATCTCAGTCTCGCTGGGGTAACCTTGTACAGTATGTGTGACGCGGGCAAGTGAAGGTGTATTTAGGGCAGGTTTTGCAGAAGTGTGTCGAGGCTACTGGCCCAGCAGTGGAAATTATTTCAGCCTCTCTCTAGTTATTTTGGTGAAAGTAACTCAAAAGTAATACAAGAGTCATGTAACGCATTACAATTTTGAATCAGTAATATTGTAATTTAAGGCATTACTTTTAAATTACAGTAACAAGTAATATATAATAAATTACAGTTTGGAAGTAACTTGCACAACACTGCTTATGAATAACTGTAACCTCACTGTAACACTTTTATACTGCATTGTACAGATACTTCAAGGCTTTATATAAAATGTTACCAAAGACTTTTTGTGAGTCATCCTTTTTCAAAGAACAAATCATTTGAACTATTTCACAGAAAAAGGTTTTAGTGTATCACAACATCAATTTTACAATACTTTTTGTGACCTTACGGTTCCCTGAAAGCGCTATGCTCCAGTAATTGTATAGAAAAAGCAACTGGTATTTCCTTTGTAATATTTTCTTCTGTACTCCACAGGTAAAACGAAAGTCAAACAGACTTTGAACAACATGAGGGTGAGCAAGTGATCGCAAAATTTCTCATTGTATCATTTTTGAGTGAACTGTAGCTTTAATAAAGGTTTATCTCATACAAAAGTCAGCTCTAATAATTAATCAGAAAACCTCACACTTAATCCATCAATACAAAGTTTTTTTTAGGAAAGACACCTAACGGCAGTTAGTAAAGAGGCACAGTTTCCCTGTGCCTCTTTAAGGCAAAATTACCATCTCAAACCAGCGCTTGAACATGGCGCTTTGATAACCCATGACTCCACGTAGGCTGGATGGAATTGTTTACTTTTTATTTCCATAGATGAAAGCAGGCACGGATTGCATATCTCCAGCCCTGACTCCTACTCCTCATGCATAGTCTTTCTCCTCCCTCGTTTTTTGATTAATTGATGACATCCTCAATTACACATCACTGCTGTCTAAGAGATTTTCTGCTCAGGCGTGACCACCGCGAAGAAGCCCTTGAGAGGCAGAGCACGGATCGGGGATGCTTTGAAACTTATGATTAGTTTTTTGGGCTCGGCGGAACCTGTAGCGTCTTCCTACACGCCACGAGTACAAGCGCCGCAGTCATTACCTATTTCCAAGACAGATCCCTACAAAAGATTGTCAAGTCGCCTGCAAATAGACAAATACAAAAAATAAATGCAGCAGAAGTCGGAACAAGAGGGCTGTCTGCGCTTCCTCTGCGAGCAATATTGACGTGTAATTAGAGCGAGCTTCGGTTCTGCTCAGTTCTCCGTTTCCTGTTTCATGATTAAGTGCGGATTAACATAAAGAGATCGATCAAAAGTTGATGCTTGGGAGGGGAGGGTTCTGTGAGGGATGGAGATTGGCGGCCGCTGATGAGGATGCATTACATCGCTGTCTGCACCCTGACACCTGGCTGGGGATCCGGGCTGGGCTGCATCTGGGAAATAAAAGCACCCTTCACAGATGTCAGTGGCGGCTTCGAAAGGTCAGAGCGGCCCGCCTTGATAGACTTTTAATTATTAAATATGCATCGGCTAAAATGGCTTGGCAAGCATCAGAGGCTCCGAGCTGATGTGTACATAAACAGCTCACCTTCATGATGATTTAAAGGCCTTATATCAGCCCGTGTGATCTCGTGTAACACTGCCAGCCGAGAGAGCGGGGGGCCCGAGCGTTCACCTGGTTTACGCCGCGAGCGGAATCGATGCGCCCTGTGTATAAAGTGATTTTATGATTAGTCCGGCTAGTTTGGATTCCATTACAATTGTCTAGATGAATGGCCCCTGCTCGCGGTTTGGTAAACAAAGCACAGCGGGAAAGATAATGGGAATGCTTGTTTCTGATCCCTGAGGACTCTTTGATATCAGCCCACAACATATTAAAAATGCAGGTTGGGAGCCACGTGAAATGTTAATCCACTTAGGAAAGGTGCCCAGGAAGCCCAGGTAATCTAAATATTCAAAGAGGACGAGCGTTTCGATTTGTCGAAAAGACTGCGCACCAGGCTAAAAAGCACCAATTTAACCGGCCAGCCATTTCCAATAAACAGGAATCAAATCTAAAGATCAATTTGCTGAGATACGCTCTGACAATCACGCCGTAATACTTTTTATCATCTCTATTTTGAAAACTAAAAGAAAAATGACTTTTTAGAGGGGATAAGTCACAGGCATAATTGAAGATGAATTACTTTTTGAGAGTTGGTGCATATTGTTTACCTGTCGCATCCAAAAGACTCTGAATTGTAACGAAATGCGCGCACGTCGGAAAGGGGCCAGAACCTAATTCTCTTGGGCACTGGACAGACCGCTAGAGAGATATTACATTAATCAACATGGCAAGAACCGGCTTTCAGAAAGATGGTTTAGAGAATATTTGTTTCATTTACTGCCATAAATTACGCTCTCAAAATAGGCTTACCAGTCTGAGATGACAAAGTAATTAAAATGTCAGCAACTCATATTGTGCTCCTAGTTCCTGGGAGCCCAGCTGTGTGGATCTGACGTTGCGTTTTGATTTATGATGCTCTGGGGCCTTGGAAAACTTTCTCCCACCCACATCTGAGGACAGAAAAGCTTACCGCATTGGAGCAGGCAGTGAGACACAAGCACCGCTGCCTTGAGGCGCCGTGACCCGGAATTATGGCGGAATCATGGAATACGTTGTGTGTGCCTCTAAGTGATGCCGCAAAAGAAGAGATCAAAGTCTATCTGAAAGTAAGAATATAGGCAAACTATCATGCCATGAATTTATACTAAGGGTCTGAGCAAAAAAGACAAGTGCGAACGTCTGTTTATGTGAGACTATAAAGCAGTAAAAGAACTTGGGAAAGTAGCTTCAGGGCCATACAGGAAGCCATAGAGAGTGACACTATGTCTGCTTTTCCCATTTAGCCCCAGGATCAAACAAATAAATGCTCAAAGTGAACGAAATCAGGTCATGGCAATTTTCTTGTTTCGGGCTCAGATGCCTAAGGTGGTCTGCGGGCATGAGTCAAGCCTTTTCCCCTGCCGTGCTCTGAGCGGAGACACGCGTGTCTCAGAAACACGTACAAAGTACAGCTTCTCTGAAAGCTGCTGAACCAGAAGCCCAGGCCTCCCTGTGTGTTCTCTGTGGAATTAACCCAAACTAAAAGAGAGAACATCCCCAAATCTCCCTGTCCCTTTAACCTGACCCCTCACAACACAAGAGAACACACTGTCTGCTTCCAAAGTCTGCTGCCTACCAACTTTTATACTGTTGAAGTAAAAAAAGAATAAAATATGGGGGCATGAGGAGATGACAAATGGTTAGCAGAAACAACAGATATAAGCAACTTGTTGAGACATGATGAGATGTAAAAAAAAAAAAAACAAGATTAGAAAAAATGAGATAAGACAAAAGGGGAGGGACAAAATTAGGGAAAAAAAAGATTAAAGAAGATAGGATGTGAGATCAGGGCACGAAGAAATGAGAAGATAAAACAGCAGATGAAGACGAGACATGATGAAGGGAAGTAGACCAGATGAGATTAGACAAGACGAGATGAGGAATGGACACAAAAAGAGATGATAAAGTAGTGTGGAGATTAGGCAAAATAAACAATTATCTATTTTTTTTACTATATGAAAGGAAATAAGAATAAGAAAGAGATGAGCTAATAAGAGAATAGATGTGACAAGACAGAGACAAGAAGTGCATTGACGTCTGCTCTCCTCTCTCTCTCCTGCATTGCTATGTATCACAGCACACTGAGACACTTTCACACAAACACGATGGAGCTGAGCCGGAGCCCTGATGATCAATGGTGTGAATGCAATGACAGCAGAAAATCTCTTTGCCAGACCATATCCAGGCCACAGTTCTAGCGGTTCTAGCGTCTGCTTTCTTAATATCCATTAAAAGCAACAGTCCACTGCAGTCTCCACTCTGTGATGAATGTGCTGGCCATTTGTAGGCTGAGATGTACAAGTGAAGATAAGCCTGCTGCCTCATCCATCCCTCAGCCCAACTCAACCCTATGACCACAGGAATCATGACTAATGGCCTATCAGAACCCAAACTCAACTGACCCTATTGGTCTGTGCTGTGTTGGCCAGAACCAACTCCTAGAAACACAATATACATACACAATAGCAGTTCAATTCCAACTGTTGTAAAATGAACAACAAATTTCAAGCAGTTCAATTCTAAATCCATCTTTCTAACTGCATACCAATCTACTGCTCTCTAAACCTATAAACCCATAAACATTCAGGCTTTAAGATAAACTTTCAAAAACAACTTTCTAAGTTTATATTAAAATGTATACATTTTTTAATTTCAATTTATTTGAATTTCGCTATTATATTCAAATAAACAAAAAAAAAACTGAATAATGTATAGTACCTTAAATTAAATGAAACATTGGCTTTCAAAACAATGAAACATTAGATTTTAAGACTTTTTTTTATCACATAAAAGTAGGAATCAAAACCTTTAGTATTTCTTAATCAGTGTGTGTAAAGAATCTCGGCAGAGACTGTTAAAAATGCAAAGCTTGTATGTTTTTGGCAGGTGCACATTTCTTTTAAGTAATGTTTTACATGACTATGTTTTTGTTTCATGGCGAAAAAATGACCAAAGTAAAAGCTGCCATTCCCATGGCTGCTGTAATAAAAAATGGTTAATTATGCATTAACATCTAACACGTTTGTTTTAGAGGACAAATAAATCTAAACATCCCCCTCATCATTATCTAAGACGAGCCGGACTTCAGAGCTGAGCTGAAGGATCTCCTTTAGTTTCCTTCAATAAAATATTCAGATTCACATCAATACAGAAAATCAGACATAAACGAGTCTGAAGGGATATTTCCGTCAGGTTCAGAGAATGGTGAAAAGAGGTCCAAATAAGATAGTTTCACCCTTTAAATATTGAAGACTGTGGTAACGCTACAGGGTAAAGCTCTCACCGAAACTCCAAGCTCTTCGTCTAAAAAGTTCTGCTTAAAATACCATTCGACAAAGCAACCGAACGCATTGCATTCGTACACAACTTTCAAGTCACATCAAATGGGTTTTTTGTGCCTCTCACAGTGCCAAACACACTAGACCACATAACTCCAGGGTTTGAACTATCTCCAGACAGCTAACTTTTAACGCAT
Source organism: Enteromius thamalakanensis (assembly GCA_032357475.1). Lineage (NCBI taxonomy): Eukaryota > Metazoa > Chordata > Actinopteri > Cypriniformes > Cyprinidae > Enteromius > Enteromius thamalakanensis. The sequence continues at coordinate 12,327,727 of JAUCMT010000068.1, forward strand.
ATGCTTTTTATTCCACCCCCATAAAAATGAAATAAATAGCCTCCTTTACTGGATCAAAAACCACCAAGTCTTTTTCATTAGCAGCATTGCATACCTTCAGGGTGAGGGTTACTGAACACCTCAGCAGAGCAGCAGAACTATGAGAGATAAATAAACACTCCTGCACCCATGTGGGCCTTCACTTCCTCTCATTCTCTTTGTTCGAAGCTATTCTACTAAATAATAGAGCCCTGGCATGTACCCGGGGCTTGACAGTACCACACACAAGATTAAACCAATTGTTACTTTTGTGCAGTTGGGGAGAACTCAAGTCAGGGCACGACAGGTGATGTTTTGTTGGATTATTCAAGAGAACTTGAGGAAATGAATGGTTCCTGTGGCCCTAGGGTGTTTAATCCTGGTCCTAGAAGACCATGTTCTTGCACAGTTTGGCTCCGAGCTTACCTGAACCAGCTAATTAAGGATTAGGATCATATTATCATTAGCACATGTTCTGCAAGACCATATTCTACATCTTTAATCCTACCCAATACCTACAGTAATCTTAACAACCACAATTTACTAACTACTGAGAAAACTATGTTATTTTTGTTTTCTTTGCACAAAAAAATGTATTCTCCTATCGTCGCAAAACTGTAGTTGAGCCACTGATGTCACATGGACTGTTTTACAAATGTTTTCTGGACCTGGGATCATTTCAGTTTTTTTGCTGTCTATGGAGAGTCAGATTTTAAAATGGAAGATGGAGAATTTGAGTACAAAACAATAGCTTTTTTATTTATTTATTTTTATCTAAGGTAAATGTTACTTAAAGTTAAACCCTTGACTTGTGTTTAATTTTTCATTTGACTAATTATTTATAATTCATGTAGCACAGAGTTATTTATGTAATTCCATGAAATACATTATTCATTTTAGCCCACAGGTGAATTCAGCAGAGACATTCCATCATAGTTCACAGTTTGTTATCATTATGACCACTCTTCTTTTAATAAGCATATGATAAAAAATACATAAATATCATCATTATTATAACTAGAGTCAAAATTCATGCTTTCACACAGAACATTATTATTCTGCATAAAACTTTTTCAAAAATAAATTAAATTAAAACTCATTATAAATGACACAGGGTCATCCTACCCAGTGGGGCAGGATGGTCTCCTTTAATGTCCTTTTTTGTGCATTAAAACTAGGCTGGAGCGTAAATCTGCAGCCTATTAAAAAAATCAAGAGCAGAATCAAACATCTTTGCTGAAGCTCAACTGGTAGAACATGAGATGACAAGGTCATGGGTTCAATTCCCACAGAAAGCAATTGCCAGAAAAATAAACGCAATTTCAATAAATGTGGACTAGAACAAATTCTACTTTCTAAACAAACCTACTGTTTATCTCCTGTTTCCTCAAACCCATGCAAATGCCTTCTGCACAGTCACTTATGCACCTTTCTTTCTATTTTGTCGGGACTGTGGAAGCTGCACAGCACCATTACAGCTACAATCACCGAAATATAAACTCAAATAGTGCTGGAGGAAAAAACTATTGGGCAAAAGTTACAAGTTCACTGGGAAGGCAGCTATAAAAGCTTCTTTATAGCAGTAAGGGAAGGGACGAGCCCGTCTTCTACCTTAGACGGTAGACGCCGAGTATTACTGTCAATCAATCTAAACGAACCACAAAAAGTCCTAGTGAATGTGAAAAGTATACATCTGATCTTGCTTTCTTTTCTCAGTCACATTTCAGGGCATCTTGGCGACACGTTGGACAGGCTGTGATCGGCACAGCTGCGACTTTGGGTCCCGAGACCATCAGCTAGCTTTGGGATGCAGACAGAGTGACAGTAGTACAAAGGCAGCGGGGCATCTTTGTTGTGTCAGAGTTCGCAACAACACTGTGACTAAAAAATGAGACGAGACGTGCCTCATCAGAAATGTGAAGGCTGTGTTGTTGTGAGACTTTGCACCAGAAGAAAAGATAATATGCACTATTCTCTTTGATGAACAAGGTTTTGGAGTGCTTGCCCTCTGGACTCCTGATGCCACTTTTGCTTTCTGTGGGTGAAATATGTGGATCCCAGCAGGCTCAACCATGTCAGTCCGGTCTCTCGCAAAGTTTTTTTCAAGTTCTGAAGCAGGAGGCCAGAAAGAAGCAGTGACAGTTTTAATGCTGTAATACACTTTTCACCACTGTGAGTATCCTAAAGCAGAGTTGTCTTCCAACCAGACATATGAAGGAATGAACAAAATGGAAATATTTTGATAAAAAAAAAAATATATATACACAGTATACTGTATATACACAGTATAAGTGTAACGAAGTGTCTCGCTTCTCAGCAGACAGAGAGGCACGGAAACAGAATTTCAAAAACATTTAACATCTGACATAGAACAAGACATGGGGCATGGTTATATACTAAGACAAATCACAGACATAATACAAGCCCACCTGGACACACACGACTGGGAGGGAGTGAACACTGATGAAGGGGCGGACCAAAACATTTGCAACTGCAACAATTTTCTAAAGAACAGAAAAACTGTATCCAAGATCTCCAAGATGAAGAAAAAATCCCACCTGCCAAGCTACAGTATATATAAAAACAAGAAATTGAATTACAATTTTAAACGAAGATTTGCCACATCCATACTTATTGACTTTGATCTACAAACAGGAAAACAGGTGATTTGCTATAACACAATGTATAATTTTAAAACCTAATTTCCTTGGAGTCACCCGATGCAAATTGTCCTCGTTAAGGGAATTAACGTGGTTGCTAAGCAACCAGGTTTGCTGGCAGGTCCCGAGCAGCTCCTTAAGTAACCCAGCAGCCTGTGTAGGTCGCGATGGAGCGCACCCGTCTGCTCTGGGGCTTCAAGTGCTAGCTGACATTTCAAAGACTTTCAGCGTAATTCATTATGGACGACTTCCAAGGCCTGATTAAAATGATTTGCTCGATAATAATTTAACCTACTGATTTTCCATCTGTGAGACTTGACAAGGCTTCAGAACAGAATTTATACAGAAAACTAATAATAAACAAAACAGGAACCCTAAAATGTCAAAGTCTTAATGTTATGTATAAATGCAAACAAACACATACATATATTGAAGAAAAATGTTTATATATAAAAAAGATTTATATATCATTTAAAATATAATAATATAAATGTATATACATGTCAGTTTTTCCCTCTTAAATTAAATTGGAAAACCTGACTTTGCAGAAATGGAGCTACATACTGTAGACCATGGTAGTTAATTAGGTTCTTGGTATCATGAGTAATGATAGATAATATAAATGGTCTGCTCTTGGGGAGAAGAGAATTCATTTTCATGAATGTTAATGAACTTGTGAAATGTGTTTTCAACACTTCAATACTGTGCTGGTGATCCAGGATGTTATTCGACTGTGATCATCTAATAATAATAAAAAAAATACAACACTGTCAGAGAAATGCGGTCTTACAAAATGTTGATAAGGGGAAAAAATTATAATAATAAAACACCACACTATACTCCAACTGAAAAAAAAAATCCTTCAGTTCAGAAGTTGGCTGCTGAAGCAACATATTGTAAAATGTGAATCCTAATCTTGTTTACACTAAAACAAACCCAACCTAGTGCAATGAGCTGAAACAACTTCATGCTCCCAGTCACTTCATGAAGGAGGAATCCGTCTTAAAAAGCACTTGATATGTCCTCATTTCTTAACTCTATTCCCCTTGTTTCAAAGAGAGGAATAATCCACTCCAGATAAGAGAATCAGTGCAGCTCTTTCTCTCAAAGAATAGAGTAGATCTCTCTAAAGCCACACAGTCATGCTCGTCAGCACAAACGCCCTCTTTACTTTGAGTAATTACCATTTCTCTACAATAATTATAGCACCTCAACTCAACTACCCCTCAAAGACTCGCCTTAATGTACGGGAAGCCAAAAGGCCATTCCTCTAAAGAGCCTCTCTGGCTACTTTAGACTTTTTCTAAGCAGCCCATTAGTCTCTACTAATACACAACAGTCAAATAGTTTTTGTGGAAAGCTGGAAAACCTCAAACCTCTGAAAAAAACACATTTCTATTGGAAGTAGATGTGATTTTGGGGTTGATCTATATTGTTTTTTTACTGATGCCAATCCCAATATGTAGAGAAAAGGGTGGTGCTTGGCTGGTACAATGCAGATTTACCCTTACTTTAGTTACAGCAAATTAGATTAGTATACAATCATGCTGCAATACAATTAACCTTTGTTTTAGACAATATGTATGCAGAATTCACAGGGGAAAAAATAAAAAGTAAAAGCATCAAATGTTTTTTAGTTGGATATACAGATTCTTCTGAGTGGAACAGTATAATTGGAAAGATATTATGTTTATTTTAAGTCATTAAGCTAATATAAATGGAAGTTCGGCCCTTTTAGGGTTCCACTTTATATTAAGTGTCCCTAATACCTGTGTACTTTATTAGATGTGTACTTAGTATGTTGCCACAGTGTAAGTACACAATGATTCATATTACCTAACAGTAATGTTTGTGTAACTACACACACATAACAGCCCACTGAATAGTTAATCAAATTTAGTGGGTTGTTACATGTGTAGTTACACAAACATTACAGCTGTAGATACTATGTAACAAGATATTATGATACTAAGATGTAGATACTATGAAGTATACTACAATAGTTACTATGTAAGTACACAGGTTTTAGGGACACTTTGTAAAACATGAAAGAGACTATGACTTATCCTGATTTTACTACAGAAGAAATGAAAGCATTACAATTTTGTCAGAGTAGATAGCTGAAATGTGCATAAAATGTTTGACAGATCAATCCCTCACATGGCGTATACATCAGTGGACGATTTCTTTAAGACTGCTCTCCCTATAATGTCACAAAATTAATGGTCAAAGTATGTACTATTGTATTAACAGTTTATTGACTAAAAATGCGTTAGAAAACATTTATCTCAAAGATGAGTTCGTTCAGAATCAGTTAGATATAGCAGGTCGGCTGACTTGTTTTTCTTCTCATACATTCCCGTAGCGTCACAGTGCATTTCCCCGTTGAAGCCCAGCATCCATGGACTTCAATAAGGCTGCTTTGAATGTTTTTTTTCAGTGCTTTGAAACTAGACGGTCATTGGATAAACGCTGCGATTATGTCCCGCCCACGGACGCTCAGCATCTCTGGGGGTGAATGAGGAGCAAATGAGGAGTGGGCTAGCCTGGACTAGCCTGCATCTCCTTTTGACTGACAGCGATTTTGTACTATACGGAATCGCTGAAGCCATCGCAGATTTCTCAAGTTCAGTCGAAATAAAAACTGCTGTAAACTATTTCTTTATATTTGCTTGGCGAAATTGCTTGATTTTCATCAGAGTTTAATATTTTTTTTAGATTGTTCATTCAGTCACTGGAAAAGACATTTGCCATTTTTTTCCTGTAAATTTTAAAGAATTTTGCTACAGAGTATGAATTAAATTCCATATCTTAACCGTTTACATTTCTGCACGTAAATAATAAGTAAATAATTCGAATTTTCAAATATATTATGATTTTAAGCAGTGTACTGGCAATAAATTCAGAGCCAATTATGTAATATATATATATATATATTATATATATATATATAAAAACAAAGTAAATAAATAATAAAACAGTTAAACTGAATAAACCCTGAAACTATTGTAAAATAAATATCAAATTAATTATTTAAGAATTTAACCATAACTTACACACTGCTAAAAGAAAGCATTTGGAAGTATTTTAATGACAAATGTAAAAGCAAGTAAATAAAAAAAAATTGCTAAGTAATTGGCAAATTTTTAAGAAGTATACATACTTTCAGAGAAAAATAAGTGTCTATAGTTTAATAAAAATCATGTAAAATAAAACTATTAGCATTGACTTGTCTGGCATTAGTCAGGCATACACCAGCCTACCCAGCTCAGAAAATCAAAGCTAAGGGGTTTTTATTTGTTTGTTTGTTTTACTGCATGGGGTGAACTGGCCTGGTTTTAAGGCCATGCTGGGATCAGGTCACAGACAAGCCTGGGATTACTTTTAGGTGGTGGTACCCTGCAAATTCACTCTAACAACCTGGTGCTGGTCCCATTGAAACCCATTAAAATTGCAATATGATGGCCTGCAGTATAAGTGGCCAAGCTCAACTGCTTTTCTGTTGCTGATGAGAGAGCCATTTCTGGACAGGGGTGTTAATGCAAAACACTTTTAGAGCAGCTGGAAAGAGAAAAACAACTCAACTCTTTCGTATTCATTTAAAAAATGGACAACTAAGCACTCACAAATTTTTAAAGTTACAATCCTGCTGATGAGTCACATCCACATTCATAAAAACCACAGGAGCCACCAAGGAGCAGGGATACACAACGTTCTCATCTATCAAAAACATGCCAACAGTTTCTAACAGCAAATCACCTCAGGTTCTTTGACATGAAAAGTGAAATATAAGACACCCTGGACAATTTTTGGCCAGATTGTTTCCGTAAAATATTCCCACCAAAGAAAAGAAGATTCCATTGGATAGTCAATCATTTTACAGCAGCATAGCCTTGAACAAAAGAAGAAAAAAAACAAGAAAAGGGGTTTCATTTGATGGTATGTTTCTTAAACAAATAAGCAAGAGAAAACTAGGGTATAGTGGGTGGTTGACAGTTTATTGAAAGATCTCAGAACTAAAACAAAAGAGAATGTTTGTTTTTTCTATTTGTGATTGAATTTGCATTATAGAAGGCACACTATAAAAGGTGCCACATGCCTTACGTATCAAAAGTTCATTCCTCATCTTACCGACTCTGAACACTGGGATCAAACCGTAGAGTGACATGTAAAATATGCTTCAGATTTCATGCTTGTAATCATATTTTAAAGCCATAATATCATTTAAAAGTGCTTGTTTAGCCAACAGCAAATGATGAATGACTTTCACAAATAGACATGTAAAATTCAATTTGCAGTTGTCAGAAAATCTGATGTGGAATTTTTCAAAAGACACAATCTCATTACAGCAGAGACAAAGTGTCTTTGCTTGGGGATTTGACGCGGCACAATGTAGAAAAAAGTTTACGGAGGCTGCGCTGTTCATGCGTGTCCGGTCTGAATATCTTTACATGACAACTAAAATGTAACTATCAACCACGTTCGCGGCGAAGCCGCTGGGAATGACGCAGCAGGCCTCTCTCACAAAGTTATAGACTGTTGAATTGTTGTAGTCGAGGTGGGCTTTCCACGCAACACAGGTCTGCCTGTCTGGAGACGCCAAGCAATTCACGGAGAACCGGTAGAGAGGCTTGAAAAAAAAGCACTCCCCTGTCAGTGCAGTGCTTCAGTGAGGCTGAAATTGTATAAGAAGGGCTCCTGTTCTTGGCATGCAGTGTGTTATATCGTGGAGACGCGAGTGTGCATACAAAAACATGAGAAACACAACCCAATCAGCTCTACCTAATAACCACTGAGAGCTGAGGCACTGTTGATTAATAGCATTAGTCAAGGCAAAAGCATGTAGTGTATTAACTGTAAATTGGCCTTTGGAGGCAAGGAGGCCTTGGAGGAAACCATTCATTCATTTACATATTAATTCATTTTACATGAGTTTATTTCGTTTATTTTAATATGAAAACTCAGCGTCTAAAGCAGGCATGGGTAACTCTGGTCCTGGAAGGCCACTGTCTTGCAGAGTTTAGCTCCATCCTTAATGAACCACAGCTGAAAATATAATAAAATAAAGTCTTTAAGACTGCTTGTAAATTACAGGCAGCAACCCTCAACCCACAAACTTGAAGTAAAATTGCCCTTTGGCTAGTAAATATTTTATTTAACTTGCCAGACTATACCAGAATTATATGATATGGCACAGCTTTTTGCAAAGGTATAAACAGTATAAATCGAAACGTTTAATAAAATATCAGTATTTTTTTTGTAATGCTACAATTGCAAGCCGCTTTTTCATTCTCAGCTGAATGGTTTTCTTTGCAGAACCTTTCCATTATCCGAGCCGGCCGGTTCTGGTTTTGTTTCCCACTGCGGGACTGATAACGGCTCTGTTTGGAATGCAAAGGAAAAATTCAAATGTTGCTGTGGTAGCACAAATGTTTACATATGACATGAGGCGTAAATAATGGAGGACGAACCCGGAATTTCTTTAGATTTTATCACTAATTTGTGTTTACATGACTCAAAATAGCGCACTTAGCAAGCTACAGAGAAGCTAACAGCCTGCAACAGAAGAGTAACAGATCCTGATTGGCGTAGTCGCACACACACTTTACTTTCATGGTTCTCTAACCGTGGCAAGATTTCAGGACCAAGAATGGTTTGTAATCGTGCTGTGCCATACCAGGCTCACGTGGAAACACAACTGGTACCGTACCTGACAGTTCTTAGAACCGTTCGACCCGATAGTGGAAAAGCAGCTTTAGAAAGTAGAACTAAAACGCAACAACCATGTATAAACTAAGACATAATTGACGACGGGCCATTAAACTATTAGAACAATTGCACCTTGGGTGTGCATTATTTTTCTTATAATTCAATGAACTCATGAAGTCAATTACTCAGATTATACTTTGTTTCCACACCTTGAGATATTGATCAGATAATATATAATGTATTTTAGTCTGTAACTCAGAACAGTGGCAAGGAGAATCTAACAATGTTGCCCAATGGCTAAAGACAGAAATTATTTAATTGCCTGGCATGAAATTTTGTCACATATCCGAGTGATTTACTGAGTGAAGTATAGAGAGTTGAGCAGGTGTATTTGATTAGGGAAGGAACTAAATGCATAGTACAATAAGTTATTTTTATGCCATTTATTTAAAAGAAAAATAAGACCAACACATTTCTACCCTAACTTTGTAATGTTTAAAAAGATAAACAAATACACTGTTAAAATAAAATTGGATTCAATTAAATATTTCCCTTCACTTCTACAGGAGATTACATTGTTAGAATTCCAAGCATTGGAATCTTAAAAAGTCCTTGACCATCAAAACCCCGCAAATCAAGAGTAAAGTCTTTTCCCCTTTTGTAAACATCCAAAAAATGATAAGTGCATGAGACCACTTTCACAATCCCTTGAATCTGATAAAAATGCAAGACACTATTCCTGTTGAGTATGAAGCTTTTGCCACGAGGAACATAATGAGGAACATAAGAGGAAGAGACATGGACATTTGCCTGCTCTCTCTGCCACCAGCACTATTAAGAGGTTTATGCTTCAGTAAGCCAAGCTGTGTGCTCCAATAAGGCCAGCGTTTGCTGCAGCTAAGATGCTGATGGCATCTATTTGAAACCTCACCATTGACCAGAACTCACAACAAGCTTAAAGGGAGAAACGGACTGTGTGGGACTTTAAAAGAGAGATAAGGATTTCACTTTGCAATCTAGCTATGGGCAAAAAGCCCAGAAAACAGCACGGTTTGATTGCAAAGAAATATGCCAGACCCCTGGACTCTAATGTTATCAACCCCATCTGTCAATATCAGCCAGGGGGGGGGAAAAAACAGCATAGACAAGACTTCTATTGACTGGTTAAGAATGTGGATTAAACAGATCATAGAGGCTGGATTATGAGCTCTGTCCAGGGATCTGATGGCAGCAGGTTTTCAGGTGGTGCTGCTGGAAAATGGACTGACGTAAGGGAAATGGTGACCTTTGTGTGGGGCCCGGCCAAGTCACGGTGCTGTGCTCCATATCAGTGTGGTCAATGGGGCAGCCGTCCAGCATCTGATGTTGAGCGCATTACCAGCCAAAATATGCATGGAGCATTCAGAGGGCATTAACAGCTGACACCGGAGCCGGATAGTGAGCAGCATGGTCTCCAAACATAAGGCCCATACTGTGGCTGATCTGAATCAGTAAGCCTGCTCTTTTAGTCCTGCTGAAAACACAGCGTTTGTGGTGTACTGGATAACAGGGTCCCAGCTATATGGCAAAAGGCTTGTGAAAACACAACCACTTTGCTGCTCTCCATTATGCCGTGATCTTGTTTTTGGCAACAAACAAGCTTTAAAAGTAACATTTTCAGCCTGCTCTAAACCAATGTCAAAATAATTGAGCTAGCCAATCAAATCAAAGTAGGCGGGGCTTATGATCATTCACAGATAGCGAGCTTAAAGCGTCAGTTTATTGAGAGCGAGGTAAGATGGAAGCTGGAAGTCATTTAATGTTAGTCAACTGTTTTATGATAGAAATGTTAAATGAACAAGACTTATATTTACTGAAGCAAATACTCGACTTATTCAAATATGCCTATTTTGAAAAAGAGAGAGAGAGAGAGAGAGAATTGAATTTTAAACACCCTTTATTCAACAATTAAATAGTCTTATAATTAACACATATTTTAAAACAATCCACAATTGAACAAACACATCAATTTATTATTATAGATTATAGAGAGAGAGAGAGATGGTTTAGTGTGATTATGAAAGTACGGCTCTGTGATCAGTAGTAAATGCTTGAGTTTTAAATGATTGTCTTGCTTATAGCATGCATTTGAAAAAGCAACATGCATTAAGCATCTTTCCAAACATGAGAAGCATTTATGAACCTCTTGCCTGAAAGACATTTAATAACGTTTTTACTGAATATTTAAAATCAAATCCTTCCCTAAGATCAATAACACACACAACGTTATTTTATAGTATTTATGACAGTGCTAAAGGCTTTGCTGATTAACACTGCAATATGAATCTACTTTACTATAAAGATAATACATAAGAAGGTTTGATGAACTCATATAAACCCTATATTTGCACTGAATCAATGTTAATTCGCTCTTCTATCACACAATTCCAACTTCTGTGGCTATTTTCATATTTTCATCAATGAACAGTTCAATCTTCTTTTTATTCATCTACCGCAGCCTTTGCCGAATCATGATTCACTTAATTTCGAGCTAAAATGTTATTGGATACAACACCACACTCAGTAGACTGCTTCTTTATGGACCTCTCCTTCATGCTGTATACTTACATTGTCAACAAGCTTCTCTGGAAAGATCATTTTCTCAAACATATACCAACTTAGAAGTGGACAAAGATGGGATTTTCAGCAAGGGTGGAAAGGGAAGGGAAAGGAAGTGCATAACACAGAACTGAACCTTCATACGTATTTCCCACCCTCTATTTCGCTCTTCCACATTAAAGACTTGATAGGCATCTCCCTTGGATGCTTATCAAGCTACTAGGCCAGTTGTTATTTTCTTAAACAATCATGGTCTTCGCTATTTGTCTGACACCCTGGAATAAACACCGACTATTCAAGGAAAGCAATTACCATCAGGTCATTATCTATTGAAGCATTGCTTCTCCAATGCCCATGTTTGCTCGCTCCACTTTAAACATTCATGTTGTTTTCCACAAACCCTCTCGAAGACAAAAACAAGAGAACTTCAGCGGCCGACAATCAGTCTTTAGAAGACGAGCAGTAATTATAAGTAATTATCGGTGTCTTCAATTAAGTGAAAAAAGTATGGAATTCAATCTGACTGTTTAATTGTTATAAATTACTCAAGGGGTGGCAGTGATTCCTCTTGAGTATTTCTGAGGAGGTAGAAGAAACGTTGGAAAAACAGACCTTGCAACTTCCAAGCCTCAAGTATGAAACAAACATGCCTTTGCTGAGACACGCCACCCATCAGCCGTTATTGATCTGCGCCTTCAGGTATTTAATGATCCCTCAAGAGAGGAGAAAGGCTGGATGGGTGATGAGGTGAAAGCTCGCTGAGGAGCGTCTTTAATGTGATCCCCATAGCATCTCCTCCCCATCTGTAATTAATTCTCAATTAAAGTGGGCAGCCCTGCAGCCCCGATACAGAGAAGGGGAAGGAGGGAGGCCTTTGGAGTCTCATTAGTAGATTTACATCGATCAGATACATCTGTTCAATAACAAAGAAGGAAGACGTTCTCAAGTCTATTTTTCACCTTGCAGAGGAGGCGAGATAAACGCTCGCCAGCCAATGTGGAAAAAGATGTTGGGTTGGGAAAGAAAGAAGCGGAGCAGATGGGAAGAAGTGGCGTATAATGCAGATGAATGAATGCATTTGGAAGCTGGTAGGATGATTAAAAGAGGTTTAGAAAGTCACCTTAAGGTGAAAAGCTGTACATGTGCGTTTCTCCTGAATTACAACGAGCTTGTCTGTTTATGATTGGTGTTCTTCTTGGTCTTTTTTTGTTCGCCGTGGCACCAGCTCTCTCTCTGGCATAAATGCAGATAACCTTTTGTTTCCTACGACATAATTTGTCACAAAAAACTTATTTTGAACTAGAAAGGTCATAACTCAGTAAATCTCTCTGGTCTATGATGCAGAGACAATGAAAAATGGAACATTATTCTATCTGGGATGGAGTACTATTGCAATAGAAAACAGAATGAAAATACAGGTAAAATAAACCTTTTTGTAATAGCATAATAAGTGGAAAAAATATAATTTACATTAAAAAATATATATATGTCCCTAAGTATAATATAAAGCAGGCTTTGCTATTAGCATGCACAGTAGAAAACAGGAAAAATATAATATTTTATATGATTAATTTAATGTATTTAAGATTTATAAACTAAAATGCCAAAATTGCTGTTTATTTATTTAATATGACAAGTGACAGACAATTATAAGAAGATTTATTGTAATACCTTTTCAATAATGTAAAGTTCACTGTCTTTTTGCTATGAAAATATGTAGGCAAACTTCATATAGAAGAACAGTATTTAAAGTGTCTGTCTCTCAGTTTTTGAGGCACGCATTCAAGACCCAATCAGATCAAATAAATCATTCTAGACAACAAAATCTAGTCAAAGCCGAAAATGCATACATCATGAGCTTCAAGCTTATTAGATGATTCAAGTCTGTATATTTTTCAGCTTCTGTATTCTTCAGTCCAATATTTCAAAAGTACCATATCACCAAAAAATTGCAATACCTCTGCAAATTTCTTCACCCTAATTTAATTTAATCCTCCATACAGGCAAGTGCTCAGCAAACATGACCTAGTTTCACTCACCAGAGAGAAACTTCCCTTCAGCCTTCTCAAAAGGACTTTATTTACAATCTATACTGTAAATGCCCCCCCACACACGAAAAAGTAGTAAAGCAGAGGCGCTCATCTAAACTGAAAAATGCATTGCTTAGTCTTGCCAAGTGCATTACTGGACAACACCTTCTTTTGTGGGACTTGGGCAACACGAGTGATAATTAGATCCATCCCAAAAAAAGCCATTTAGCCTGCACCAACATGAAAAACAGTGTTTACTGAAATCATTGTAATCTTTGCACATCAACAAACGTGTAATTAAAGGTTTGGAGCGTGAACTGTTTTTTCCCTTTGTTACTCACAGAAGCGAGCGCTTATCACACCAATGACACGTTTCAAAAAGCTGCAGGCAGAATTCCCTGACCGCATCACCGCTAAGATACTAACTTCACTGCGCCAGTACGCTTAAAAGTAGCAAGAGCAGGAAAACTGATAATGGGTGTAGTCTGCCAGGCTTGTCTTGACCTGCCAAGAGAGCAGCCCAAAAACTGTTGCGGTGCTTCTTCATTTTACTCTTAGTCGTTAGATGCACAAAGTCAACAGGAGGTGGGAAATGTGGCTTTCTTTCGAAGCGTTGCACAACAACCAGTCAATGACACAGACAGATGCTTGTTCCCTGTTAGCGGCACAAAACGCACAGCGAGAGAGCGGCAACCTTGAGCAAATGTACAGGATTAAAAAGAATTACACCATTCTTAGTAAAAGCAAGTTGCTAATTTCGGCGCACATGTAACATATTGCTTTGTTTGGAGTGCGCGCTTAACTCAAATGAACCCGAGTGCAATAGTCGCTTAACCGCTTATAAAGTAGATTAAAGTCCCTGACTTATGAGGTCATTAAGTCTGTGAGCTGAACATTTAAATGAAACGTAGCGAAATGCTTGTAACTGCTAAAATGTACGTGTTTTAACCGTTTTTTTTATCGCAGTTAGTGCCAACGTGCATTAGCCAAGTCAATGCTAACTGATGGTAGATAGAAATATAAACATACTGAAAATTTGGTGGCTTTGCATCACATAAGAAACTATTTAATCATAAAGCCTTTTTTATTATTTCAAAGCATTGCTTCCAGCTAAATTTTGACTCCTCTATGCATAATATTGCTTTCTCTAGTGCAACTCACATCTCAGGAGAGAACTATGGCACTGATAAAGCACTGTTTACAAGCAAAAATGGTCCAAAACAGTTTTACAAGTGATGTTATTTTAAATTTATCCAAATCTGTTCAGATGAAAAAACTAGAGCCCTGCATTTCAGCCTGGGTCCATTGGGCCCCGGCTTTTCAGAGCCAGGCTTCAGGACAATTTTCCTGTCAAGTCATCGAAGCTAAAAGGTCCTATATTCAAATGCATGCAATAGGCTAAACCAAACTGCAAAGCCACAGCAAAAGTAATTTCCATGAAAGACGTCTGGGGAAATAGTAAGGAGATATTTGAATTATTTACTAATAGCAAGTGTTTTCTGAGTCTGTGTCGCAAGGATGAAGTTGCCAATCCTGACTTGCCATCTCTTTATTAGACGTGCTTTTAGAGCAGGGCTGAGGAACGTTGATCCCGGAGGGCCACTCTTCTGCTGAGTTTTGCTCCAACCCTTAAAAACCCTGGAAAAAAACCCTAACTGCATCCTGAAGACCTTGATTGGACAAAACTGTGCAAGGACACCGGCCCTCCAGGATCAAGGTTTCCTACCCCTGCTTTAGAGAGAAGTACATCTTTATGGATTATGATTATGCTTACGATTATAATAGGTTTTAGTGGTGGGTTGGGCAGGTAATTCTGACAAGCTGTCGGACAAGGACCGAGCTAGGGCCTGAGTGTTTAGGACCAGGGCTGGCCTAAGGCCTATATTTAAGGCGCATGCAGTGCTCGATAAAGAAACAAACTCATCTTCATCATACATGGATAAAGGGTGAGTGCATTTCTTTTTTAAATTTAATAACTAACTACAACAACAATAGTCAATAATGATCATTTGAATAGTTCAGTCATCCTGTGGCCTCTCTTGGACGTTGCTGATGCCCTCTAAGTGGTCCCTGCCCCCTTCTGTTTTCCTCTGAAACACACAGGAAAGACTGATTAAAAGCTCAAAGCTCGGAGCTCAAGACAGCACGGCTGGCCTATAGCCATCAAGTGGCAGTATTCAGGTGCATGAGCTGTGAATCTTGATCTATCTAGCAGCTTTGGACACCGCAGGATACGGCTTCTTTTCCTGCTCCGGCAGAACCGCCGTGGCGCGACAGATGGACAGACACAACAACCCCGTGTGTCAAAACCCGCCGTAGCATTCACTCTAATTCAATTATAAAATTGATTGCCTGGAAGTCGCCCTCCAGCTAACATATGCTTTTTAGACTTAAAAGCCTTCCGACGCAAAGCAAAACAGGTATTTCCAGCGGTCAGGAGTGATAAAGTGTCTGGAACCAATTATCAGAAATTAAAGGTTCTTTTTTCGTGCTTCGCTTTTCATCCGATGTGGCAAGCAGGCCCAGATTTAACATTTAAACATGTTAAAAGTTCAGTGTTTATGTAATCGCTATTGACCTTTAATTATATTTATCTTAAAAAGTGCTGTGCAATTGCATAAATTTGTTATTTATGAGCCGAAACGTATGCATTATTCACTGGTCTATTTGCATGACAAATGGATCTGGGAATTAATTGCAATACTTAATAGTTAATGCAGAATCAGGTACAGCCGGGCCATTGGTTTCCCAAAATATCCCATTCTTCAAAATTAAAGATGGTGTATTTTTTTCTTCTTCTCAATTTAGAGAGGTGAACAGGTCGTTTATTAATGCTGGGAGCAGTAATGGACTCCTTGTTAAAAGGCTAAAAGGCCATCACAAAGCACATACACTCGTAGCAACTGTATTATTTGCAATGAAAGCCAAATGGTTGCGCTGTCAAAGATGGATGGACACTCTCTATTTTCCAGGAGTGAATAATGCTTTCAACAGGTAACTAATTGCGCAGATGAGATTTCAGTTAGAGAAAAGTCAGCTCTTCATAATACGTTGACATTTCCACACTCGTCTTTAGGACTAAATTAATCCGCCTCATCACAATGAACTCTGGGCAACTGTCTGTGGCTGCACATCGCCGAACACACCGTCCCTGCGACACATTGGAGTGTTTCAATATGTCACACATGAAATCTTGAGCTTGATCTTCCTTTTCAGAACAGATTGCTTTCTGTCTACCCACACACTTCTGTCGCCAGCCGTCGCAGCGATGGGCGCGTGCGTCTTCTGACATGAAATGGGGGCTGAGCGAGAGTGCGCCTCATAACAGGATTGACTGACAGAGCTGGTCGCTCAGTGAAAAGCAGGATAAGGGATAAACATGCTGAAGATGGATATCTTCCTTTTCATTTTTTCCAGCAAACACACAACGTCTCTTTCGTTCACACGTCTAGACAGTCTAGTCCAGTTTTTCCTCTGCTGAACGCGGGTAGTGAACTAGGCATAATCTGTAGTGACTTCTGAGACGCTTTTTGAAAAGCAGACATTTCAACTACTGCTAAAAGCAATAGTCGGACGGATTTTTATTAGGAGTAACATTCTTTCTTTTTGCTATATAAAAACTCAAAACTTGCATCAAAGAATTATATTCATCCTCATAAAACATACCAATTCCAAACCATTAATATTATTACAACAGAAATGACAACTAAGCCCCAGTCTTTTACTAGCAATTTTCAACCCAGTAAATTTTTAAAAAATGCTAGTGTACTTGTTTACTAATGAATATAAAAATAGAAATATTAATAATAATACAGGCCTAAAATAATACAAATAATTGTTTATTGAGCTGCATATCAGCATATTGCATTGATTTCTAAAGGATAATGTTAAGATTTAGCCATAAACTCCATTTGAATATATTAAATCTATTAATATAAGTTAGAATATATATATAATATAAGACATACAAGTTCATTTACATTGTAATAATATTTCACAATATTGCAGCATATACAGTATATGGAAAATAACACCATACAGACAAAAAAGTCTCCTGTGGTGCATATAAAATCTACAATGTGTTTTTATATATATAATGTGTTTTTAGAGAGTATAATTTCCAAAAGTCCAGAGGGCAAAAATATGGCAATTTAGATGGTTCCTCCATAATAAAACATATGCATTTGGATTGACTTTTGGGCCAATTACTCTATGCAAACCCAGAGTTGACAAATCGATCAGGAATAAAATTACCACATGACCACAGTGTTTGTCAAAAAGCAGTAAGTAATTTGTCCGTGAATTTCTCCTGGGTGGTAAAAGGAGGGGGGAAAAGGCAATAAAACCGGTGAGTAACACCTATTAATGCTGAAATTGCATCATGTCAACATGTAAAACAATTACAGCCCAAATAGGGCAATAGAGAGTCATTCCTGCTACAATGCCGAGCTCCAGCCTTCGCTGTATAAAAGTGTCAAGGGATCATGAGACAATTCTTACCATCTTTCAGGCCAATCAATCATGAAAATTAAATTTCTCTGCATTCTCAGGATTCCGGTCAATTTAGCAATTGCTCAATAATGCACCTTAGTGGTGGCATTTCTTCTTTATTTTAATGTGTAATCCGACACCTTCTCTGGAATAGCCGGTGAAAAGGCAATTATCTATCATTCGTGTTTCGGCTCAATACTAGTCCTGATTAATGTGTAATTGGAGTCAATGATAATTCTTTAGCAACATTTAATCACACTTCAGCTCCAACAGAGTTGCCAGTAAGCAGACACACACAAATTGCTCTCAAATACACAAACCCTTTCCGCCTGTGAGCAGTCCAAACATTTCTATATTGGTGTCTAACAAGCTTCCTATCGGCCGTGAGTGAGACTGTACACAGGAGATCAAGACAGGCCATTCATTCACATTTTCATTACTCCTTTTTTTTGTATCTGCTACTTGCATCTCTTTTCCTCTTGTTTACTAGTCTGCAGGTCGAGTGCTATATGTGCTGACTTCTGATTTGACGTTGTGTGCAGTGTCTTCTTCCTCCGGCTGCATTATTTCACCGTCAGAGGTGTGAAAGCAGAGACGAGGGCAGGCTGATTGTCACTCAGCGGCATTGTGAGACCAACTGTGACTCTACTCTGGACACCACAGGCCCGAAAGAGGCTTTAATCAAGAATAACTTTTGTATGGATTCTGACAGTGTTCCTGCAGGTGACTCAGTGCCATAAAGAAGGCACGAATCTGCTTTCAAGCCTTGAAAAACTTATTTTCCATTTTCAAAATGGTCAGTTAAAGAAAATGCTTAATCCACAAAGAGAGGGAGCTGCAATCTCAGAAAAGCTTGTTATTTTTTTCCTAAACTGTTACACTCTCAGAAAAAAAAGTACAAAACTGTGGCTGGGGCAGTACCTTTCCAAAAAGAAACTTTTGTATCTATTAGGTTCAAATATGTACACTTTAAGTTTACATATTTTTATTTCTTAGTGTGTAGGACACATAGTCATATACTAGTTAAATGTTATAGTATTTAAAAACATATTTATGACATTTGCAGAGTTGGATATAGTAAAAAAAAAGTATCTGAGACATAAAAGGCAAAAATGCATCTTAAAAATGAAAACATTTGCTGTTTAAATCCTACTGCTTTTCACTCCAGAATATAATTGTATAAGAGTTGTATAATTATTTTGCATAATATTTTAGCACAACAAATGTAATACAAAATTATGTTTGAATTTGTTTTTGTTTTTTTAAACATTGTTTTTATGCAAAAAGTGAAATACAGTTAAATATTTTATCAATTAACAACAGAGTTATGATACTTTCAAGAAGATATCTGAGATTGGAAAGGCAAAAAAATCATAAAAAGTGCAAACATGGTTAAAATCTGCTACTTTTCATGGAGGAATACATTTATAATTTTACAATAGTCATAATATATTTGTGAAATATTTCAGCAATACACATACTTTATTTATTTATTTACAAATTTTATTTAATTTAATTTTTTTCATGAATTTAAATTAAATTCAAACTTTATAAAAAAAATAAAATCAATTAAAAACAAAATAAAAATGACAATAAAAAGAAAGTAATTTATCCTAATTTACTGTTTGTTTAAGTCTAATTTTAGTCTAAAATAAACTGGTTTAATATAGAAATTGGAACACAGTTAAATATTATGTAAAAAAAAAAAAAAAAAAACAGATATTTGTCATTGTTGAATACAGTAAAGAAGACCTCTAAGATGGAGCAGTCCAAAACCATAGAAACATCAATGCTCAAAAATAAAAACATTGGGACACCAACCCCTACTTGCAGAAAGTGCCTTGACTGGATTGTCTGGGCCTCAGCTTTAGCAGTGACAACAGACTAATTTATTTAAGAGTGAAGGAGGGAGTGGATGAAGATAAATGTGGGCAGAAGCCTTGGGCTAGAACAGGCTCACCCCACAGATGCCCCAAATGACTGATGATGGTTCTCAATAATTAACTTCATAAAGGGGCCCTACCAGCCAGCAGGTGTATTAAAACCAGGCCACATAAACGGCCTCTATCAAATTAGCCAAGCCTATGTCATTTTTCATTTGACTCCTCAAAGCCAAACCACATTGATTCAAAACGGACGTGTCCATTCGGCAAGAATATGAGCAAAGGGCAAGGGCTCCAACCCTCCCGTGAGTGACAGGACAGAGGCGTATTTCTCAATCATGTCAACTCCTCCTGATTACATTTGTCTAACACATCATTTACTACCTGTGGAGAAGAGAGCAAGGAATGATGACAACAGCTGAAAAAAAGCTAGCTAACGTGATTTGAAATAATAACAGCAAATCACAAACGCATTACCGGCACAATTCAGCTCAGAACAAATCTGATATCTCATTCTTTTCAGCAGAGCATATTCCTGAAAATTCAGACTCCAAAAAGCTCGAAAATGGCTTCCTTGACAGTTTCTGGTTTTGCTAAAGCCCTTTTAAAGCAAATCAGTCCACTCAGCAGATCTTTGTAATGCTATTTTCTAGTCAACTCCTATTTACTTCAATTAAAAAAAGAAGCCTGAAATAGCGTAAAATTCTAATTCTAATAATTCTAATAATAATAATAAAAATGACTTCATGCTGCGATTCCTATTATAACAAACTTTGCCAAGCTCATGTTTCAGTGTCAGATCTGTATAATATATGACAAAAAATGTATCTGTAATTAGCTAACAACACAATAAAAATGTAAATAAAGATGTCAAACAATGAATGCTCTATTAATAATACTACTATTAATAATAACACTATTATTCATAATTCTTTACTAAACTCATGTGTTATTAAAACAATAAAATAAATATAAAACTGCGTATAAACATGATTATATTTAATCTAATAATAATAATACAATTTGCTCTTCCTACTTCTTTTAGAAACATCTTTTATTATTAGCTCATATCAGGATAAAAATTATAAATAAATACTAATAAATTTTTTATTTTATTTTATTTTTTTGTCTCAAACTCTAATGAACTAAAAGTTTTGGGACCAGTGACTCTTTCAGGCAAAAAAACAGTGATCAGTTTTACTAGTTCAAAACACAGGTACATTGAAAAGCTTGTGGCAAGTGTAATTTAGTGTATATAAGTGCCAAAACACGCAGGAGTCTGCGCTTGTCAAGTCTCTTGTCGAAAAGAGACGCACATATGGCGGAGCACAAACATGGTACACGGCTGCTATTGCTGTCACCACACAAACACCACAGCATCGCTGCTAGTACAGAGGAAAATAATCGGCTTCCTGTGAGCACTTCCTTTATTGTCTGGATTCTTGCTGGTGGTTCTTGGGACAGGATGAGTCTAGTGTGGAAGCTGTTTTATGTGCTGAGCGCGATGGGAGCCTGAATAGATCGTAATGGGTGGAAACATCAAAGATCTCAAATAATGAATGATGAAAAATTCAGCAAGGTAGAGGAGGCTGCAAGGACAAAGCGATGAGAGGTAGACACAATATCTTATTTCCAACCTGCTACTTTCATCTGCAGTGGCAACAGAAAGCACTTCTCACCAATGGGGTAATTATCGCCATCATGAAAGTTTCATGCTGTCTAAAGGGGAAGCCAGTGTGGAACAATAAGAGTGACTTTCAAAGGCCCGTGCTTCGCTGTCCTCCCCTGCGTTGGCATTCACCTCTGGACCTCTCTGCTTTAACAACTTTTTGCCTTTGTGTGGCTCAAAGAGAAGAAAAGATGACCAAAAAAAAAAAACTAGGGTAGATGGGAAAGGAGAAGCCGTAACCACATAGAAGA
This sequence comes from Enteromius thamalakanensis, assembly GCA_032357475.1. Lineage (NCBI taxonomy): Eukaryota > Metazoa > Chordata > Actinopteri > Cypriniformes > Cyprinidae > Enteromius > Enteromius thamalakanensis. Next base: position 12,349,036 of record JAUCMT010000068.1, read on the forward strand.
GGAGTAAAAAAAATAATAACTGTGCACCATTTGGATTGCGGCGGAGTTATCCCTCAGCACGCGGATGCGATAGGAATCACACAGAGCTGCATCGCCCGTCCATACGGACGCTTATTTCATGCTACATTAACACACCAAAGGGACCTTTCTGAGGCCACCGAAAAACCGAAACCAGGAAAGACAGAGCTTGAGAAATAATAACGCTGAGATACTGCACAGCGGCCTGTGATGAAGTTACTAAAAATCTCTTTTCATCAGGGAATGTTCAACACGCTATCAAACAGAGTTGGATTAATATATTGACTACACAGCTCAACAATTCATAATGCTAATTGCGAGAAAACAAAGATCTGCAGGGCAAAGGAAACGAGCATTTGCAATGAAGCCGTACTGAAATAAATATGACTGCCTCAAGCTGCTTTCACTGAGTGGTGCCTCTGCTTTCCACATTTCAATGAGACGCATTTTCACACTGGAATTTCAAATGGACAGCTTGAGAATGAATGAAAAGTTGCTGCGGCCACAATGTCTTTTTGGACACTCGAGCCACTCGCGTAAATATGCATGTGTGATTACGCTCGATACAAAATATCAAATCAGCCAGCCATTTATTTTAAAGAGGCATGGCACAATGGCATTTTTCCGAGCAAAAGGTTTCACAGTAAAAGACATTTGTTATGTTTTAAAGGATAAACAACAGGAATATTGTTGTGAATTGTATGCTTGTGCGCTCATGCTAGGCTTTATTTCAGTCTCTGTGACAGATATGAGAAGCAGGATATTATGTTATGATCTAGGATTTATTTTGTATATATTATTATTTAAAAAAAAAAACATAACTAATATAGCATTTTAGAATATAATATACTGCTCAAATATCCACCATGTATGAAATGTCCACCAATGATCCATTTGACTTTGAAAAACAGTAGTTTTGTGTTTTCAAAAATGTAATTTATTCTATTGAAATTAAAGCTAAACTTTCAGCAGCCACATGAGTCACATGATTATTCAGAAATCCTTCTAATATGCTGATATGCTGTTCAATAAACATTTATGAATGAAGAGCAAAATCTAGTGTTAGCACACCTTGAATTATCCATGTCCATTGGTAACATGAACACATTTGCCAATTATCATCTGGTCTTGGATTACAAGTAATTGCAAGAAAGAAAGAAAGAAAGAAAGAAAGAGAGAAAAAAGCTGAGAATAGAAAAGTTAGTTCTTGAGAAACAACCAGAACCTGATTTTGCTGAATTCGACGTGTGAATCAACATGTTTATTGACCCTGGAACAACACTGTGATTAGCCAATCAGATTTCAAGAACCAGTTCATAGTTTTGGATTACAATCATATATCATTAAATATGATTTTAGGCATTACTTATGGGTATGGTAAGGTTTAGGTGTAGAGATATGGTCAAAACTACAATTTAAAGTTAGATAAAGTTTAGCATATGTGGCGTGCTGTCCGGGGGGCGAGCCGGGAGGATGACGGACACTGAACCCTAGAGGCTTGAACCCTAGCCAGGGCTAAAGCTTGGCGTCGGGCTCGTTCCTTTCATGCCCCCTGGAAAGGAAGGCATGAGAGCAGCTAAATGGCGGAGAAGGGGTGGAGGAGGGATGCGTAAAAGGCAGGGGGTAGAAGGAAAGAGGACGGGCTATTTATAGTAGGTAGAAGGGGATTTGATTGGGCAGGAGTAATGAGGAGATTGATTAGGTGATGCGGTGCCAGCTGTGATTAATCAACCGCTCTCCTACTCATAATTAGTTGATTTGCAAAAACTTCACATAGTCAACTTGAAAAAGAATCGGGATAAAAATCATGAATCGTGATTTCCCCAGAAAAAATCGTGATATGATATTTTTTCCATATCCACCACCCCTAATTACACAGCATTATTGACGTCTGCAGTCGGGTGCTCTCATGTTAACTCTGTTTATGTAACGTTAGCTCTGTTAGCTCGCTAATTTAGACAATAGAGTAACGTTAAAGTTCCGTTAAAAAGGTTAAAACAATGCTTGTGTAGCTGTGTCCAAGTAATGGCTATGCTATTTTTTTTTGCTATATAAGTTATGCTATTTTCTTTTCAGTGACGTTCCTTGTTACATGTTCATTGATGGATTTATGGAAAAACATCAACCAATATTGCATATCCATAATTATTATAATAAATAGAATTAAAGAACACTTAAACTATAACGTAAATTAGACCTATTTTGAATTTTACTTGAATACAAATACAAATACTTTCCCCCCCTCAACAAATACAAATACAGATACTGTACAAATACCAGCTGCTTTGCACAACTCTACTATGTAGCACATAGATACACATCTAGTTACTATGTACGTACACAGGTATTGGAGACACTTAATATAAAGTGGGACCAAATGTTCCAGGCTCAACACGCCGAACTCAGCAAAATCAGGACGTGCTGAGAAACGATATAGCTTCAAATCAAGAAAGCTTTCTGAAATGTACTTCTAATCCATGAAAATGCTGACTAATTATCCCATTATATTACAATAAGTATTAAATGACGAAATGACATCTAACAAACCTGGGGCCTTCTGCGCCAATTCCGGGATGCCATTCTTACATCAGACCCTAAGAGACTCTAATTTTAGCTTTTTACTGGTGTGCTAATAAAGCCCTCATTAACAGACAAATATAAAACTTTGATATTCAAAATAATATGCCATAGATCACCATTTTGCAAAATTAGATCAGTAATGCTTCAGCTAACTAAATCTCACAAATGTTGATATTAAAATGAAATGATAAAATTAAAAATAGTGTAGCCATTCATCAAAAGTGCTGAGATGAGGTTTTTTGTGTAGTCCGGGGGGCAACTTACCCAGTCGTACCTGACTATTTTTAGTCAGACTACTATAATACTTTAATAGGCCACTGTATATTTTAGTGTTGAAGTTCTGGTCTACATATCATTTTGATTAATCAGAGCAAATATGACAGAAATAGTCTTCTATTTGACCTCTCAGAAACTCCAGAGCAGATTGACTGCAGTCCATGTTGGTATCATTAAGATTATCAATTCAACAACGGTGTTATTTTGGGTACATCTTTCCATTGATTAAACTAGCTTATTGGTCTGTACTGATCATATAAAGGTTTGATGAGGGAACCTCAACAAAGAGCCATTGATTTCCTCCACTCCAATCTTTGTAGAAGACATTAGTATTTTGCAAAGCAGCATTTATCATTTCTGTGAAGGAAACCATCATAAGAGACTCACAAATAGATTTATGCTGTGGCATGTTTATCCATGTTAATATTAAATCAGGGCCGTAGATCCTAGCACATAGATAAACTTTGATCCTACAAGGGCAGTAAATGTAATGACCGTGCCAGTCAAGTGCTTATGAAGTACAGCCCGAAGTCCATCCTGGGGATTTTGCCCAGTAACACATAGTGCCAGTTTAAATGGCTAAGCTGATTGCATTGCTTCTGCCGCTGCCACAGAACAATTAAGGATGTGACATCACATCCAATAGTGCGCTAATGGGCTTGGCTGGATGTATGATTGCTTGATATTAGTCTGCCATCCTCTGGGCTGAGTGAGCTTCTGGGTTCGAGTCTGGATGCCGCAGACACCAGCTGGGCTGCGAATAAGGTCAAAGCAACAACGCTTTCTGGGAAGACCGCCAGGATCCCAAAGGTACAGATTCCCTAGGTTGCATATATGCGGCAGTGAACATTGTCAGCAGTGGCATATTGATTTTATGTATGTGCCCCTGCTTTCTGTCATGATGCAATATTCTGTCAAAGCACTGGCAGGAGAGCATCGGTCCAATTATTAAGCTGGCATGTAGCCAACCGCCTTAACTATATACAGTATATCCACCTTCTATCATGTCTTTCAATCCAATGTACAATTTGACTTCAGAAGAACACAAGTTATATGCGTAAAACTACATATGATCAAAATCTGATGGTCTGGGAGTCGTTGACGTTTGTACACTTTCCTAAAAGTAAAAAGCAAGCCAGTTCACTGGCCGGCAATTTTTGTAACAGCCTTGCAGCAATTTCCAGACATACAATTACAGTTCATTGTGAAAGTATTGCAATATGTGTAACTGCTTTTTGGATATTAGATTTGATTAAAATATTTCAAATCAGGAATGAAATGTGGTAACAGTGGTGTCATAAATTGTGCTTCTTAAGAAAAATCTAAATAAAAAAATCAATAGCCAAATGAATGACTCTTTATTCTTTCGTTCCTGTACCATATTGGGTTTATTTTCTCATATTTTACATTTTAATATTATATTTAAATAAAAAATGCAGTAAAAACAGTAAGATTGTGAATTATTACTACAATTTAAAATAACAGTTTTCTATTTAATTTATTTTAAGATGTAATTCATTTCTTTGATGGCGAAGCTGAATTTTCAACACCATTACTCCATTCTTCAATGTCACATGATCCTTCAGAAATCATTTTAATATGCTGTTTTGCTGCTGAAAAACATTTATTATCAATGTGCCAACAGTATGCTGATTGATATTTTTTTGATATTGTACTTTGATAAAAATTCTATTCTATTTGAAGAATAGAACGTTTTTTTTAGCAACATTCTTAATATCTTTAATGTAACTTTTGATGAATTCAGTGTTTTCTTAGAATAAACCCCCCTGACACTGGTCTTCCTGACCTCAGTTCACGATAAATTGACAAAATGTTCACGATAGATTGACGTTTACACAACGAATGTGATTTGTCCCAATGTGTTTCTGACTACTCATGAGGCATTACTGATTAGATCACACATTAATATAGGCTCTTAATGCATGGTAATTCCTTCTGGAGCATCTGTGACCGTTTAAACCTTTTGTAATAGTTGCGTATGAGTCCCTCATTTGTCCTCTGTTAGAAAAAATAGATCTGAAAATCATGCAGTCATTCTTGGAAAGTGTCCACATACTCAAAAGGATTTTTCTGAAGAAATCCAGGTACCAACACAGTGATTGGTTGTCCACATGCGATTGGATCAACGAGACGTATAATAATTCCAGGTGTAAATGGAATCACAGAAGCAAGACAACAGCTCTACAGCTCACTTTGAGTGGTTTTATTGAAAATAAAACTGCCTGAACGTCGACCTAACTAATCAATCCAAGCCCGAAAGGCAAACGGAACGAATGCAAATCATTACTACCCAGAGTCTATTTCTAAATTTACCTGCGTTAGCCTGCTTACTTTTCAATTACACCTTCTGCCAAAATCAAATGCAATTCTCAAATGGGCCCACCGTTATATGCGTGAAGTGAAAGGTGAATCATTAGATGTGTCTCAGCGGTGGAGTTTTATTTGGGTCTCGTCGGAATGAAAGACACTTGACTGATAACGGCGAATCGGATCAGCCTCGTCGATCTCAGCCTTGGTGAGCTGCTAATTAGAAAAAGGCAATGAAGAACTACCGTAGCAAGATTAAAGAAGGGCCGAGAACAGGCATTAATTGCACTTCTGTGACAAGGCGGAGGGAGAAAAACACTCGCGCACACACTCAAAGAAAGCTGGTATCCATGTCTTCTGCACCACTGGCTGAAGTGTCTCTCTCTGTTTTTTCCCAGCATTTTCCATTGTGGGCCACCGTAAATGGATGCCCGGAGGGATTAAGCGTGAACACCAAAGGTAATTACATCTCTTACGTGAACCCAAAGCCACAGGGACCTTTGCTGGGTCACCCAGAACTTTCCTAATGAGCAGGCGTTCAGGTTTAAAGATTAGACAAGCAATTAAGCTCTACTTACACTCTGTTGCTGGGAATGATCTTGTAGCCATCCCTAAACCATGTCACCTGTGGCCGCGGGAAGCAACTGACCGCTGGGGAGTTTAGGATGGCGGCCCGGCCCTGTGTCACTGTTTTTCTTTGGTCGTTATCGAGAAAGTCTCCCATATCTGTGAGAAGAAATCAGGGATCTTCTTACAAAAACAGTATACAAAAACTTCTGTTCACCAAACAAAGCAACCCTGATGATACATTCAGGAGGCTTTTGCATACAAATGCTGAGGTATTCAATCAGAAACATTTATTCAAACATTTATTCATGGCATACAGCAACACAAGATTGCATCACCATGCAGAACAAAAGCAAGTCTAGCACACTCAATTTGGTCACACATTCCAGCGGTGCAGATTTCACAATGATTTAAAGTGCTTCAAAGTTTTTATTTCTGGTTTTAAAAAGGCAAAAACAAACGCAGCCAGTAAACAATATCCATAAATAAGCTAAACTTGCACTGACCTGACAGACTTTTAGAAGAAGAAAAAAAAAACAGAACTGTGTGAAAGTTGTTTTTATCTTGTTGTTTACTACAGTATATATATTTGTTTGGTCAGTGTTGTTGTGGGTTTTTCTTCTTTTGCTGTTTTAGGCTGTAAGGACCCTTGAAATAACTGAAATCATTTGGAGAATTAATATAGACATGTAACGCGGTCAGACTGCCTGGAATTACTTTAGCCCTGCGTTTCCCTACAAACTGTTACACTCTGTCACATGTGGGGGTGCGTGTCGTTGTTGCAGATCAGCAGAGAGGCGAGGACAAGGGAACTCCAAATGAATTAGACATTTAATGAACAAAACTAAACAAAGCAAACCGCGACACACACATCACAGAGCCGCACATAACGTTACTTTAACATAGACTAACTCGAACTGAAAGGGCTTAAGTCACAGAAACTAATGATCAAAAGTGAGGGCAGCTGGTGAAACACAGGTGAAGCAAATCAACAAATGAGAACATAATTACAGGGAGAAACCAAATCAAGACAGGACAGGACTAAACCAAAAATACAAAGACAGGGGCAAATGACACAAACATTCAAGCATAGCTATCAGTCTCCTAATATACTGTAACTGTTTTTTTAAATATATTTTTTATATATAACACACAATGTAATTGCTCAGCACTATATCATGGCATAAACTAATGTAAACATGACATATTGTAATCTTGTCTGCTAAAGTAAATGAGATCATTTATAATTATCTTAAAATAATTATTTCAAATTTTTATATCTAGCATGAACGTGGCCTATTTTGTAGAAACTCCATTATGGCTGGATGTTTTTCTGGGCTGAAATGCTGAAGTGTCTGGAACAGTCAGTCTGGGTCAGTGTGAACCTTTAGAGCATGTTTTAAACGCTAGAGTAAAGGTCCAAGCCATAAACCACAGCCATCTTCTTCATTCAGTGTAATCCCTGTCTTATCCAAAGCAGATCTAGGAACTTTTAAGAGGTATCATTCAGGTCTTCACATGCAAGTGCAAGGAAGAGAATCTACTTTTTCAATTTTTTCTTAACTACAATAAAGATTGAGAAAGGATGCAAAAGCACCATAAAATTATATACATCTACCGTTAAAATGTTTTGGAAAGAATTAATACTTTTTTTATTCAGCAAGAATGCACTTACAAGATGAAAAATTATAGTAAAGGCATTTTTTCGCGTTACAAAAGATTTATGCTGTTCTTTTGAACTTTCTATTCATCAAAGAATCCAGATTCAGAAGGATTTGAAGGACTGGAGTAATGGGGCTAAAAATTCAGCTTTGTCATCACAGGAATACATTTGCTAATATGTTAAACTGGAAATTGCTCGTGTGTTGTACAAATTGCACTTGTTTTTCCTGAACACTTAAACTGCCCACTGTTCTTCAGAAAAACCCTTCAGGACCCCCAAATTTGTTGGTTTTCAAGAATCATTTACATATTTGAACCATTTCCAACAATGACTGTATGATTTTGAGATCCATCTTTTCACGCTGAGGACATATGAGGCACTCATATACTACTATTACAGTCCAAACTCTCACTGATAGTCCAGAAGGAAAAACAATGTATTCACCGTAGGGGTAAAAACTTTCTTCATGAATGTGAAGATCTGAGTAAATTGTACTTATTTAGTCTACTGGGAAACATGTAAGTATCTTCTGTAGCTCCTGAAGGGTAGTACTACTTGAAAAAATATGTTATTTTGGAAAAATAATTAATTCTGTTCAAATGTTTTCACCTCCAGGCTCTTAATGCATGGTAATTCCTTCTGGAGCATCTGTGACCGTTTGAACCTTTTGTAATAGTGAGTCCCTCATTTGTCCTCTGTTAGAAAACATAGATCTGAAAATCATGCAGTCATTCTTGGAAAGTGTCCACATATTCAAAAGGATTTTTCTGAAGAAATCCAGGTACCAACACAGTATTATGAATCAAGCGAATGCAAACTTAAGAACGGGGTCATGTTTTCTCCTGTGGACTAAGATTTAAACAACTTTTATGGGAAATATCTTATTCAGGTCAGTACTAAATAAAAAATAACATGCATTCTGTTTGTAAAATTTTGACCACAGCTGTATGAGTTGTCTGAAGACATCACAGAACAGGAACAGACTGCAGTGCAACATCATGCATGATCTACATCAACTCACATGCCACTTGTATCTCGGCTCTTCTCTGAAGCAGAGCGCCCATCCTGTTTCTCACCACACACTGATAAATGCCCATATTGGAGCGCTGGAGAGAGGAGATGGTGTACCTAAGAGAGAGACACAGAATCAACAACATTAATTCACATCCCAGGATGACTAAAAAAAAAAAGAAGCAGGAAACAGTTCCCTGCTATTTGCCAACAAATTCAAGGATTTTCGACTTAAATGCGTTCCCATTTAGAGAGGTCGGGTTTAAAAGGTTCACCCTCGCAGTCACGACTATCCTTTTTTTCGCCAGCTCGCACATTAGCGTGAAGACAGCACATCAAAACGCCGAACAGGAACTCCTCTCCATGCCCAGCTATGATGACGAACATCAGATTTCAGCCAAAAGGCCACTTCTACCAAAAGAAAACGCTGGGGCATTCAAATCTGATGGCATTTCTGAATATGCTGAATACATGACTAATGCGCTGTTGCTCACTACTTAGCCGAATCTGTTTACATCTCTGAAAATGCCATCCGGTACGTTTGTGCATCTCAGTGGTGGTTTCCTTCCATCGTAGAAACTCAATAGCAATACGGCAGCAGCTCTGAGCGAGCTGTTGAGGTGATGAAAGATAATGAGAAAAGCAATACCAATTAGAGCAAACCAGTTCTGTAGACGGACAAAACGTAGAAACACTTGACACGGGTAGGAGCAAAGATGTGAAACACCTACTTTAGCATGTATACGGCTCCTAAACGGAAGATACATCAAAATATTTCATGTAAAATTTGACATTAACTGTGAATCAGGTGTCGGCAGTACAATCCAGGTAACGAATGAAAGCATTATTCGTCTCTAAAGAGAGCCGGTCAGCGCTATAGACTCTACTATTAAGACAGAAGAAACCCGTAGGGCCAATTCTTCAGCAGCTTTAACACTCTATACGTCTGAGGAAATGCTGAGTGCTACAGAGGCTGTACGCTGATTAAAAAAGGTCAGGCTCAGAGGCTATCATTACTGAGAAATTAAACATAAGGCATGGAGAGACCTCAACTAGGAAATTATATCGTTGATTAAATGTACTACTGCATAAACTAGAGGAATCTCTCTTTCTAGAAAGAAAGAAAAAAAAAAGTTAATTAAAAATTTGATTTGAATGTACTTTCCTTCTAGTAATTTTTTTATTATTAAAGGCAAATTCCAGGTTCAGTACAAGTTAGGCTCCATCGACAGCATCTGTCACAGAAAATAATGTCAACCCGTCTCTCGATTTGTAAGAGCAAACAAAAACTGCATCGACAGTAATCGATTACAGTGGAAGTCTCTCGGTGAAGGCTTTGCTTTAAAGAAACATTAAAATACTGTGCTTCGACAGACTTAGCATGAGAATGTATTTAAAGAAGAATCATTTAAAAGACACCCATTATGCATGATTCACAATACATGCTGTTGTACACAACCACCCTACTGCTCATCCCCATTTTTTAATCTCAGAACAAGTCTTTCATACAATCTGTACAATGTGATGTCACATTTTACAAGCCCCGCCCACATCTGTTGAATTAGCAGAGACCCTGTCCTGAGTGAGCCACACGTACACAGTCCGTCATGTTTACCTTCACTCTAGAGCATCTAAATGAAGCATTCACGCAAGATATGTCTCCATATTACAACTATAGAAGGTATTAACGTGGTTTTTTGCTTTCATTTTATTCTTTAGGTCATATTAAAGGGACAGTTTACCAAAGAATAGGTAAACTGCAATAGACATGATAATCAAAACCAAACATATGTTGTGTTTGTATCCGGGGTCATTTACGAGCAGTAAAGGAACAGCTCTATTCTGGAAAAGGGGGCGGGGAGCAGCAGTTTCTCTTTCTCGAAATAGGCATTTAAACTGATTTAATAAATTATCTGTGGGGTATTTTGAGCAGAAACCTCACAGACATATTCTTGGGACACCTGAGACTTAAATTACATCTTGTAAAAATGGGGGAAAATAGCTGCCACTGATAATTGGACAATTAAAACAAGTATTTTATATTTTTTTCTCCAAGATATCACATTAAACGACCAGAGAAATCAGCAAGCACTGGCACCTTCTGCAATCAGTCAATAACTGATGGATCCAATCAAGTCTACGCTTTAATCTTTGATAAGACATTTCACTCAGATACATGTCACACAAGAGAAGACTGTCACAGCTTTAATTTCAACCCACTATAAAGTATTCCACTCACAACTTATATTAACCTTGACTTTGCTTTTGACATTCATTGTTTTTGTTATCAAATTGTTATTGTTATTCAATTAAACAGTTAATTTATTAACTTATATTGTAATACAATAAAATCCATAACAGGCATTTCAAATGCAAAAATAAATGAACGCCTGATTAAAACGTCCAGTTTTAATGTGACCTTCATTTGAACGAAAGAAAGAAAAAACTCTAAATCTGTTAAAATAATAAGAGCTGCACAACATCCTTTGGACAGATGAAAGAAAGTAAGTGCTTGAACAAAAACACAAGCTTCATATTTTGAGAGGTCAAATCAAATGTATAACACTTAAAAAAAATGTATATATTTAATAAGCTCTTTAAATGCCAAACTGCTTTTAAATAAAAACTACACATTACTTAAGTAAAACTCCTTAAACGGATTCATAAAAGACAACAGCAGGACAAGAATATTGTTCTATGGGTTAATGGTTATGCTTTGAACAAATTTAATATACCTGCAACGGACAGTGAATGAATGTGCGGGTTGTACAGAAGAAAAGCTGCAGGCGGGATTAATATTAGACTTTTTGTCTCTCATATTAACTGTGAGCCTCCGCTGTTCTCTCTCATTGTAACCTTGAGACAGTTTTGAGCAGGACTTCATCTCCAGAAAGCCTTAAGATGAAAGCTGGCACTCACTTGTACTCGGGGGAGAAGGCTGTGGTATCTGTGTTGTTGAGCATCCATTTGAACTCCAGAGGCCAGCTGCCCTCCGCCAGGCAGGTCATGACCAGACGGTTTCCTTCTAGGTGGATCTCTGGAGGTCCTGGCTCTGTTTTGAAGTAGGGGGCCACATCACCTGCAGGCAGACATGAAAGAGGCACAGTTAGAAAAGGCGCCAGTTCGCTGTAACGCTACCCGGCGCAGGCACAAAGTCATGTACCATCAAAGATGAAGTCAATATGCAGGACCGTCACCGGTTCCTCAATTTATATCAACCAGCGGCTTCAACTTCACGGATATCCACAACGACAGAGACGCCTGTTTATGCCCATTCCTCAGTGTGAGCAAACAAACAGAAGCAATCACGCAAAGGTTATCGCAACATGTTTCTACAAAGACGGAGAAATCTTTCATGACACCTCACAGCGCCGGAGAACCAAAGACAGTAAGCGGCAAACCTTTTAAATCCCCCATCTGTGGATTTCTCCACACTTCACAAGAGCAAGGCTCAGAGCTTTGATTTGGAAAAAAAGGACGACTTAGAGCCAGGACACCTGGGTGCAGTGAATCTGACTTCTGTCAGCCGTCGCAGAGTTTCCCCTAAAGCTCAGACAAATCAATTGCGCCATGTAATGGCTCTTTTAAACAGTGTATAAACCATCTGAAATATGTAAGTGAGAGAAGTGTGTCTCAGCCGATATGCACTCTCGGCAAAAAATCATTTTCTGTATATTTTACTGGAAAACAAGACAAAAATATTATCTAAACATCAGGATGATTTACTTGAGAAGTGGAATATAATGCTTGTTTTATTGGATGCATTTTGCTGTAAGCTTATTTTTCTTACGCCGGTGGCAAAAAGCTCACTAAATATACAGTAGTTAGATTTATCCACGCAACAAATAAACACTATTTGTCAATGTACTAAGAAATATGAAGTTAATATAAGAGATGTTATTTTGTTGTGGCAGCAGATGAATCCAGTACTGATTAAGAAAGCCATGTTTTGCATGTTCTGAGAGATATAATGATTTTTTTCTTCCTTAGCCTCTACAGATTGCTGAACTGGATGTAACAATTAATGCAAATGAATTTGTTAAAGAAAAAAAGATACAACTTCTATAAATCGACTTGTTTGCATTTGTATAGCAACATCCAGTCAATTTAAGCACATGTGCTGGCTCCTGAATTGCTGTGTTTCAGTTAAATGGGCGAAATGTCAAGGGGTCACAAACCTGCTGTAGAGCACATGGTGGAGAATGTAGACAGATGCAGCCGAGCTGCTGTGGAGCATATCAATGAGGCCTGTAAAAATGGAATGAAAGGAGGAGATGGAGTCCAAAGGGCCAGTGAGACTTCAGGTGACAGCTGAGAGAGACATAGTGTCCTTGAGGTCAGAGCGATTGAGAAATATCTGAGTGACCGGTGTGGGCGAGGAAAGATGGCCATTGCTTTATGGCCGCTTTATGGGTATACTATAGTTGTCTCTCCAGAATGGAGGACACAAAACGCAAGGACCATATGCTGATTAGATCTCCTCTGTGTTTTGGGTACTATGATAAAAATTCATGGGTGCACCTGCTGAGCTCCTTCTCTGGGGAGTTGAGAAGCTTTTATCTCATGGGTATTCAAGGTCCATCCTCTGAATTTCTCTATTAGAACAATCTGAGAGCCCATATGTTGCTCAAAGATGAAATGAAAAATCAATGAGCAAAATTGAATTCTACTATTTTCATACTTTGGGCTTTGGTTGTTAAATTTGCTGAAACACACACGCAATATAAAATATGATTCAAGTTCCAGATCTAACTAATCCAGGGTCTGTATCACATTTACAGTACACTAATAACTTCACGTTATTATATTTATTTTTTTTAAACGTTACTGTACATCAACACAAGTGCAACAATATACTTTGTGTTTTATTATCTAATGTAGGCATTAAGTTACAAATCAAAAAATAGTGAGCAATACATTGGCTGAGGGAGTGATGGCATTTGACGTCTTTTCAAATCAATCTCTGGATATATTTTTTCGCTACTTTTCAAAGTTATGGGAATCCCATTGTGGATATTTTTTCTTTTGATATTGGGGATGCACAACTACCATAAACTACAAAAAGCCACAGCCTATGAATGCTTTTTGCTTAAAGTCTGTATAAAGGCCTTTAAGGGAACTGTTTCTAAACATAGAAGCATGTATTGCTGAAAACACAGCTCCAAAAAAACCCTGAATTGTGGAGTTGGACGGTTAAGCTTTTGTGTTCAGAACTTTTTGGTGCTGTCTTTATGGGCCAGTCACCTTCTTTAATAACTTATCATCAGTAGTTCACCTGCTCAATCACGAGTTACGAGTAGCATAGCCTACAATTTACTAGCTAGCTATGCCTTTTATACATAATTGCATATTATAAATGTAATAAATGTATGGCTGTGTAAATTCAATTAAGCTGCTTGAGGGTGCATGCATTTAAATTATAGTGGTATTTGACCATTTTGTCTTTCAATTTGGTTGGATGGTTAATAACTTATTTTTCCATTGTGTGACAAACTCATTTAATATTGCTTCCAATGGACAAGCTAAAACTACAACAAATGTTGTAGTTGTTGTAATTTATTGTAGTCTGTGTTCTAACTACGGCCTAAATAAAAGAGGCAGACATGTCATTACTGGCCTCCTTTCTTCACAAAACATTCAAATTCATCTCAATAATACATCACAAAAATGTTTTCTTAAGCTTGAGGGTTTGCAGCAATCAAGAGCTGTAGTAATTAAAGCAGCCCCTCAATGCTAATCATGGATAATCATTCTAAGATAAATCAGACTGACGTTCATCCTCCTCTTCATCTCAGAAGCAGAAAACTCTTCACCTCTAAAGCATTTAAATCTCCTAAATCTAAAGCACCCCCACATGGCATTTGACCAAGCTTTGGGAAGCACTGAACCTCACGGAAGACATGAGGAGCTCTGATTCTCACAAGCGAAACACGCATGTCCTCTCTTCAAGAGTTCAAAGATAGTCCCTGTTTGTGTTGTTCTATCCTTTCATTCACTGCAAACATTGAAGGACGTGCCAGACTTGACACCTCTTATTTCATTCCTCCAGCACCGACATAAAACCTGTGAAATGTTAGTAGCCTTATGGTTGGCTGTAAATATAAAAAAGCAATAAGAGTGGCGAGGAAACCACACAACCAAGTTTAATCGTCCTCACCGGGGTGAGGAGCACCTTGTTAGAAAGTTTTCAGCCGTTAGTATCAATCCATTTTTCATCGAGCGCGTTTCACCTACTTAGCTAGAAGCTCTTCTCTGACAGCTTGATTCGGCTCTCACTCATTGTGTGTCTTATTCTTATTTGATGCTGTGAAGATGAGAGAGGGAATGAATTTTTAATTTTTGATCAGTCTACTTCAGACTCTGAGAGGGACATTTTACGGAAAGCAGGATTTTCCTTGCTCTTTTGAAAGCGAACAGCTTGATGTTCTATGCAGACATGCTCTAATATTTACATTTTTTCAAAGCTTCTTGCACACTGCAACCAAACAACTGATGGAAATTGCACTGCAAATAAAAAGAAAAAAAAGTTTAAACATCCCAATTTTGACTTGCCATAAAATTTCACAACTTTGTAGCTGTAACATTAGTAGATTTGCACGATGCCACAGAAAACACTAAAATGCTACTTAGTTTTTTATAAGATGAGTCCTGTCACGGTGCTGTTTGGTGATGTCGCGGCTTTGCTTCTCAGCAGAGAACATAGGAGTCGGAGGCAGAAGGCTCAATGATAGCGTGAACATTTATTCCAAAACCAAATACAATAAAGCTGACAAACTCAAAACCAAAGCAGGCTGACCAACATGCAAACATGAAACGTCATCAATCAACAAAGGCTTAACACAAGACAGAGGGCGTTTCTTAATGTCAAGGAAGGATCCTCGGAAGCCAGAATTTCAAGGATGCTACGTCATCGACATCCGTCGAAGGACTGTTCCAA
>JAUCMT010000068.1:12364515-12392011 GCA_032357475.1 Enteromius thamalakanensis
TTTTCAGCGCCGAAAGCGGACCTTTTCACTGACGTAATGACGCAATAACGTGCACTTGCTAGCCTGTTCCATTTACGCGTTCTCCGAATGCTTAAGAGGAGCCTCGCCTAGCCTCTGAAGGAAGTGACTTGTCCTGCCAAGGACGTATCCTTTGAGATTGAGAAACACCCACAGTTGAAATAATCTATACAATCAAAGATAAAATGAAACACCTGGACACATACAGGGCTGGCAGAAAGTAAGCAATAATGACAGGGCGGGGTTACAAATGATCAAACACGTGAACAAACAAAAAGCACATGGACAATGAAAACATGCACAAAACCTGAAACCCTGCCTGACGGCGTGACAAGTCTAAAGTAATAAACTAAAAATAAACTGTGAAATAGTACTATAATTTCTATTAATTTAATTAGAATTCTAACTATTCCTAAAGCTGAATGTCACATGATTCTCCAGAAATCATTCTAATATGCTGCTCAAACAGCATTTCCTAGTATAAAAGTTGCCGTGGTGCCGCTTAATATTTTTGTGGAAAGGAGATTTTTTTCAGGAATCTTTGATGAATAGAAAGTTCAAAACAACAGCATTTATCTGAAATATAAATCTTCTGTAACATGATACTGTAAATGCATTTGCTGTCACTTTTGATCAGTTTAGTGTAGCCTTGCAAAAAGTATTAATGTCTTTCTGACCCCAAACATTTTATCTGTAATATATACAGTACAGACAGCAAAACTGTGCATCAAAACAGAACCTCTTCTCTGTATATATGCTATTGTCAATATTCTCGATATAGGACTATATAATGTAACTCACTGGATTCGCAAATCAAAATCTATTCAGCATATTGCAATTTTTAAGGGTCTCTTTAAATACTAGGTTTGTAATTATTCATCATTTACATTTAAATATGTAAAATAAACAAGAAATATATATATATATATATATATATATATACATGTATAGCAAAGGTGGCTGTGAACATAAATCTGCATTGTTTATCCTTTTGATCTTTCATTCAAAAAATTCACAAAATTCTAACCATTGGAGAACACCTGATAAGAGAAATTTGTTTATTTTGATGTTTGTTTTGGATTATTGTTCCAGTGGAGGTCAGTTAAATCTTGATTTTTATCTGTTGGTGTTTGATAGAGTCCATGATGTCATGTGTCTAATCCAGATGTCCAGGACCTCCAGCTCAAATATAGACCCACAACATCAAAAACACAGCAGTATACTTCATTGTACACACAATGTAAGTAATTTTTATCCCTGTGTTCAACAAACCCATCTTGAGTGTTTGCTGCTAAAAAACATTTTTTTATGTTTCATCTGATCATAGAAGCCAGTCCCATTTGTAGTTCCATTCCTGTCTGACAACTGAACATGCAGGAGATTGTTTTTGGATGAGGGAGGAGAATTTTTCTTGAACCCTCCCAAAAAGCATTTGCTGATGTAGGGGCTGTTTGACTATTTTTTTTGTAATTCTCCAGCTGTGGTTCTTGAAGAGTCTTTAGCCACACAAACTCTACTCCTCGCCTGTATTAGGATGATAGAGACACATGTCCTCTTTCAGGCAGTTTCCTAACATTGTATGCTTATTGGAAATTCTTAAATACTTCCCTGATGGTGGAAATGGACATTTTTACCACTCTAGCTCTTTTTTTAAAGCCACTAATTTGTGAAGCTCAATTATCTTTTGCAGCATATAAGAAATATATTCTTTGTTGTTGTTTTTTTTCGTTGTGTTGATGATTAAGGTTAATTTGGGTTTTGTTTTCCCTCCTATATATATTTTATGTGAAACAGGAAGGCAGGGCTGGATATTTTCATGTTCATAATCACCCTGGATTGCTCAGAATAGTGAATATGAATGAGAATATACTTCAGATATAAAAAACTCATAACAAATTCTAGGGGTGCCAATTATGTGGCCAACAAGTGCTGGAGAAAAACATTTATTTCACAATGAGATGTTCTCCACATTTCAATTGTTTTAATTCAATGGTAGGTTAGAATTTTGTAAAATCTTTTATCGAAAGATCAAAAGGATAAACAATGCAGATTTATTTTCACAGCCACCTTTGCTCAGATTTATCAAGGGGACCAATATTAATGGAGGGCACTGTATATATTTACACAGTAAATGAAGCAATCAAACTCCAAAACCTTGGCAATAAGAAAGAATTTTTAACTGAGCTGCCATTCCATATTTAAAGGTATAGTATTGAAAAGGGCTTAAGAAAGGTTAACTAAATTGCATCCTTCTCTAAGTGGACTTTAGGGGATAAATAAAAAGCCACTTCTAGAATTTGACCCCTTTAAATCAATGCTTTGCGCGATTATGCCTCAGGATCAAAATGTTTATGGTGCAAACTTACAATGTGCACTCACATTCCTTCAGCGAACATGTGAAAGGAAGTGTACACAAGGAAAATCTGCCGCCAACAAAAGTACACACTCATCATGATCGGCTATCTTATGTTTGCAACTAACGTTGTCCATCTTGATGAAAAAGGCCAAAAAGGACCTTGATTGTGTTAGCATAAGTGCCGTAGGTATTCCCAGCGAAACACCTGGAGAAGAATTCACAATGACTGTATGTCGCTTTTGAGACGTGCTCTGTTTGATATCCTATGGGAACGGCTGTCCTTGTGAATATCAACGAGTCCTCTACAAATTCTCATTCAGATAGGATCAAATCAAGCAGACAAAAAAATAGGAAGCGGAGGCAAAGAAACAAGTACAACTCCACCAAATCAGCTCTTCACCTCCCGGTAAGGAAATGAAAACATCCTCTTTTGCTTATCAATGTCATAATGACACACCATTCGCAAACAACCCTCCTTCAAAATCAAAATGAACATTATTAATGAGCATAAGAACGGTAAATCAGATAAAGACAGGATGTTTGATGTAGTTTCAGGCGAGCCTCTTTAAGCACGCTACTTCTAGAGAAAGACCCTTCCCATCTGCTGCGGGTCCCTGGGCGGCTCAGGCAGATGCCTGTTAGACAGGTAGAGTGCGGGCGTCTTTTCCCGTCTACTCCACCTTTCCTATTTTGCCAGGTGTGCTCAATGGAGCCTTCACTTTCCATTTGTCTGTGCATGAAGCTGGAGTGGCAGTGTGGGGCTCATCAGCATTCTCCCTCTCCAGCGGACCGTACCACTGCAAGAAGACTTTAGGAATGCATAAGCAGAGACCAAGAAGGAAATTCAATTTGTTGGGATTATTATCAAAGATGAAATGTTCCGACAGCAGACAGCTTGGCTAAAAGTGGATGTAACAGGCCTACTCCAAACCTGATGGGCTACAGTACGTTGATGAAACCTGCCCCTGCTTTTTCATTAGCTACTGCTGGTTTTCTCATTTTTTCCTAACTTTTTCTTACAGGAACACAAGCCAGACAGAGCAGTGGTGCAAAAATACAAGTTGGAAAAAAAACGCATTAAATGCCAATTTTTTGTAGTATTTTAGATATTATTTAGAATACAGTCTAATAGAGATGCTGTTATATATTTTTGAACAGAAAACATTATTTGAACTTATACATTATAAAGATTCCAGTGTGATAAGCCAGGTTTCCATCCAAGGAGATTTTACGAAAAAATATTTAGCGCTTCAAATATTTTACCGACATAGCTGATGGAAATGCTAATTATTTATAGAATTTTGTAAATGTCGACACAGTATTTTTCTTCAGTTTCGATACTTCAAATACTTCGATACTTCAGTTGTGATACTTCAAATGTCGCAAAAAAATGTTTGGAAAAACCTTTTGTTGAAAAAAAAAAGGGCTTTAACGCAAATAAATGCAGTGTCAAATAAAAGAATTAGCCTATTGGCAGCGTCGGTGTTCATGGTGTTGCTCGTGGCAAAGCAACTTAGCCTTTCAAAAGCGCATTAAATCATAATATTATTGCATCTAAAATCTTTTTAATACTTTGAAAGTTACACTTTATTAGGCTTGATTTTGTTCAGTATATTATAGGCGTAAAGGTAGTAGTTTAATGCGTTACTGCACGCTGTGCCGACCGGATCACTCGATTTTTTCCCTTTATAAAGAAACAGCTTACTATACTCGTTCAAGAATAAGACATTATTCGAAACTATTCTAAATATAAATTTTATTTGTGTACATTCACAAAAAATAGTTGTGCTTCTGTAAATAATTGGATGCTGCTTTCAAAAGCATATAAGCCTTTTTTTCTTTTAAAGCATATGTTTTTCTCTGTTCGCACAAGCTCTGCGCGTGATGTGATGTGAATCCTCATGTTCTGTTTAAGCTGCTTTTTTCAGGCATAAAATTAATCCCTGCAAACAAATTAAGCTATTTTTAATGGGTCACAGCCACGTATCAATTCAAATGTAATTTAATTGTAATTTAGCTTAATCTAATAATGGCTCAATGGTTGTTGGTAAGGAAAAATAAAATAACCTAAATTACCATTCCAATACAGTCTAATAAATTGTAATCAAAAAAAAAAAAAAATAAGAATAAAAAATACACCTGCTTATGAATAGCCTATTGCTTGAAGCTGGACTATCTAAATAGTCTATAACAATGTACAGGGAAACTCATTAAACTTGTTATTTTTTATGTAGGCCTATATAATTTAATAATACGCTTAGTTTTTTTAATTAATAAAGAATAAGACTATTTGCATATGATTTGCGTAATTGGTGAAATTATGTATGGAAACAGCTTAAGGGAAATTTGTTTTCGCGATACACAAAAACTTATGCGACAATTGTTTTTTTTAAAAGGATGACGTCATCACGCACACCAATTTTATTGGTAAAAGGCCAGTTGGTTGGAGACAAATATTTTTTTATGCAAATTCTCTTGTCGATAACAAAACAGCGTAAAAACTGGATGGAAACTAGGCTACTGTTGTGTACGTATGTGCACGTATGTGGAATGCAGAAATATTAAAATGGACAAAATGGAGTATAATAATAATAAATAAAAAAATAAAATAGTTAATTAAGCATACTTTAAATGTGTCTTATTATTTAAGATAACTAATTACTACTTTGCCTAAAATTAACAACAGTTTGGCCAGAATTTGGCAATTTGTCTAAAAAAACATATTTTGAAAAAAAAAAGAAAAAAAAAATAGATTTTGTCAATGTAAAGGCAATAGTTAACCATATTACATTACATTAATGTTGAAATACCTAAATTCACTTAATCATGACAACTGTGCAACATGTGATATGGAATATGGATAACTTTTTCCTTTGACATAAAGAAGTCTTCAAAAAATAGTGCACTCAAGAAGTGAGTTACTGTAATCTACATGTAGCCCTTAAAGTTGGTGCTAGATGATGACAAAACCCTTTCAAAATCTAAAAATGGACAAAAATTTCAATAATGTCACAATACTACAACTACCTCAAATATCCCTTTGGCTACGAAAACCAGGATCACTTTGCATTCCTTGTCAAATCAAGGACCCTCTGCTATCATTTGCAACGTCAGATAAGGAGCTAACAGCCTCCCGATGCTGGTTGCTTCTGCACTCTATGGGAAATACGGGCCTGCCTTCTGACTCTTAACTCAATTACCTTTAAAGGGGCTCCTGGGAGCACTAGCCTGCTTTTTATCTGTCAGTCTGTCTGGGGGAGTAAAGCCCACACACTGACAATCAGAGTGGGCAAAACTAGCTCATTACCATCCATTTGATGAGCTGACTGTGAATCAAAGCACTAGCCAGGGCTTTGAACCTGAGAGCACAGCCCTTGACAAGATATGATACAACACAGGAAGAAACACACATGTGAAGTTAGTTAACAGCCAAACGCAAATCGGAGCACAAGGCATCAAACTTTGCAAATTTTAGTTATAATGACAGGGAATGTAAGATTTCAACTCAAAAAAAAGGGTTAAATGATTTTAATAAGTGGTGTTTGCTAGGAAAAGCGTCATGATTACTATTGCTCAAATTTGAAAACTACATGCAACCATAAAGCAATGTGATAAAACAACAGACTACCAACCACCAAAATCACCCTAGCAACCATACAGCAGCTTGCAAATATTATAGACTATCACTGGAAAATGCAAGCCAAGACATGATTTTAAAATAGACACTTTAAACTTTCTTTGGAATATTTCTCATGCTTGTATGTCAATTATTCACTGAGTTTTTGTTCATTTTTGTTCCAGAAAGATCGTAGAAAGCAGACCATTTTCCTTTTTTTTCTTTATTTTACAAAAGCACAGTGTTTTCTTGATATTGCAAGTGCAAATAAATGTAACTTTTAAAAAGTGTACTTGAAAGTAATTAGTAATCTGATTACTTTTTTAAATGCAGTAATCAGTAATGTAATTAAATTGCAATTTTAAAGAACTAATTAGTAATTTGTAGTGGATTAAATTTTTGGAGAAACTTACTCAACACTGTTAACCACTATGCCTATTAATGTTGCTGATTAACACTTCAGGGTACATTTACATAACAATGGAACTAAAAATGGAAAGGTTTTTTTTCCTTTGAATTACCGAAAAGTTTTGCATACAGAATGTAAAATAAATCCAGAGATCTGCAAAAACGACTAAAAATGCTGCATTATGCATGTAAAGCCAGTAGTCACTGTAAATAAAAGTGGCTAAGCAAACACTAAGCACCAACACGCGTACCTACTGTATATACTGATTATGTAACACTCACACACACGTGCACACACGCATACATCACCTTTTAATATATTTGTGTTTATGTAGTTCAGAGACCTGCATTTTCAGGCACCAAAAATGGTTAAAACACCTTAATTTTAAATACAGAAACATCCTGTCAATGACAGAAAATCCTAGCCTCCATACAGATAAAATCCACTAAAGCCTTTTTAACACCCTGACAACCATACAGAAATGTGCTAAAAACACTTTGTCTGCATGACGTCACACCGACGTGCATTTGAGAATGGCTTGATTTCAGAAGGGGCAACTTATTTTGATTAAACGAAAAGAAAACTACTGCTGGATCTTTATCATTGTAGGGTAGTTGTGAAAAGAGCTTGTAAAAGTGCATGTGGCAGCGGATGACCCCTTTAAATTAACTACACTTGCTCCTGAAACTATAAATAAAAGGATGACTCTCTTTAAGAATATAAATTAAAGCCTTATCTTTAATTGTGAAACTTTTAATCTAAAAATCTGTGCAGTAAGCTTTGCTCCGTGTATAGGGTGAAAGTTAAAGTTTTCTCCTGGCCGGATGGCACAGGACGATCATTCCTCTGCCTGACGCTGTCTGACAGGCCAGACAGGGAGCAATCAACCCTGTCTACACATCACTGTGGAGTCCAACACAGATGGATAGAGAGACACACTAAGATTCACCCTCAATACTCGATCTGGGACGTGAAGCACCTCGATTACAAGAGGAGCCTTGATTTGTGAGCTTGATCAGATAAACACTAAAATATGTGTGACAAACAGCCACTCAACTAGCAATTAATTAAAAAAGAAAACAGTAGGAAACTGTGCAGTAGGTCATTGTTTAATAATTGCTTGTTTATACCTACACTGTCATGTTGTTCCAAACTCATTAAGACTTGTTTATACACATATGAAGATATTTTTAATGAAGATTTCTGTTCCTTCTCTGAAAGTCCATTCCACCAAAACTGACACTTTTAAATATTCAAAAAGACCCGATTGGGTAACACTTTATAATAACTACACACTATGAGTCATTCGTTAAACATCTGAATAATAAAATAATGTGTAAATGTGCACTCGTAAATACTGTAATAAAAAAATGTATAAATGATTCACAGATCCTTAATAAATTATATTATATAAATTATAAATAAATTATATATGCTTATAAACGAAGAATAAAGCATTTATAGCTATGTTTATAAACTGCTAATTAATGTTTATTTAATGTAGGAACAATGTTTTATAAATGATTAATTAACTATTTACTAATGCTTAACTAATGACTCATAGTGTGTAGTTATTATAAAGTGTTACCCAAAATGGATATATTATTAAAGTGGTTTAATCCAAGCCTTCTGAAAACATGAACACACTGAGCTAATTTAATTTAGAATTTGATATACATATAAAAACTGCTCAGCACAGGTACATATAGTATAGCAATTATGGTGAAGAGAAATTGAAGAACAAACTTTTTAGATTTAGATGGATTTTTTTTATGACATCTTTATGAACTTTTTAAGTGTCAACATTTTGGTAGAGAGTCATAATTCTCTTATTTGGGTAATGAAAAAGTGTCTGAATAGTGCATATGTCAGACTCTGTTTTTAGTGTGCTTTGCGTTTTTGCTCTGTTTGTGTCTTCCTTGCACTTATTTGGTTATTCCTGTCCTAGTTTAGTTGATCGTGTTAATTAGTGTCCAGCCGTGTACCCCATGTGTGTTTAGTTCATTGTCGTCAGTGTGTGTATCCAGGAGGCTATCCTCCATTGCCCGGCTAACGCCTCGCCATTCGACAGGATCCGCTCCTGAAAGCAGCACTCTATGGAGGCATGCAGAAGTGCCGATCCCGATCCCAGTTCCAGAGTCTCAGTCAGAAGAGCCGATCCCGATATCTGTTCCTGAAACATGGGCAGGAAAGCCGTTCCTGAATCCAGTTCCTGATTTACGACCAGGTGAGCCGATCCCGAAGCCAGACCCTGAGCACGAGCTCAAACAGCGCCTCCCTGAGCATAGCAAGAGCGTTCCCCTGAGTTCATGCTGCATGCTGCTAGGTGCGAGGGGGGGGGGTGATGTCAGACCCTGTGTTTAGTGTGCTTTGTGTTTTTGCTCCCCTTGTGTCTTCCTTGCCCTTATTTGGTTATTCCTGTCCAAGTTTAGTTTATTGTGCTAATTAGTGTCCAGCCGTGTACCCCATGTGTGTTTAGTTAGGCGTTGTCAGTGTGTGTATTTATAGTGCCTATGTTCTAGTGCTTGTTGTTGAGTCCTCAAGTGTCTTTCCCCATGTTCTAAGTTTAGGATTAAAAGAGTATTGTCTGCAAGATCTATGATTCGTGTGATCCATCAGTCAGCATAACAGCATAAAAGAGACTTCCCCTGCTTTTTTGGAAATTAGATGAAAAAAGATATTCAACTATTGTTGGCACTGTTTAGTTTAAGCATAGTAATTTAAAATAAATCAATATAACTTGGTCTGGGAAGAATCTATGGAAAAATGCTTTCAGCAATTTGATTCACACTGAACTATCAAACTTTTGACTGCAGGTGTTACATATCCTGGCACATTTTGGAAACTAGTTTTGATGTCTTTTAAACCTAAAAAAAAAAAGAACACTTGCACAAAAATATGCTTATCCATCCTCACTGTCTAAGAGAAACAATTATTTGCTATGAGTCAAAGACTTAAGATTAATACTAATAAAGAATAAAAACCGAGGCTGCAGTTCAACAGTATCTTCAACAAGTTCATGGACCTCCAAAAAAGAATAGCTTAACAACAGTTTCAATATTTCACTACTGACTGAAAAGCCACTTGGCACAGTGACAAGCAAGAAGTTTAATTTAGCTAATATGAACTTCAAGTGCAAGCCTAGCAGTAGCTAATGCGGTTTACTGCTAATATTATTATTTCCACTTGGCCACTGAACTCAGGATTTAAACTCACATCTCCACAACTGTCTTGCTCTCGAGACATCAACAAACTCATAAAGGAACCGGTGTAAGAGGCCTCAAATGGAGGGTAATCACAGCAACAATCGCTTAAATGCGTGAGGCTGCCGTGATAATCAAAACAGTCATCTCCCTCGGTGTCTATCATCCACATAAACAACTCAAAAATCATCAGCGTTAGAACATTCAGACATTAATAATGCAGCAAACCTTCCCTCACCACATATTGCGATTTCAAGGCCCATAATCATAAGCCCACTCATACACTCTCAATCCTCCACAACACTGAGGTCAGCTTGGACTCAGCAATCTCTAAGACGCTGCGGCTTTCACACACAACTCCTCAAAACCAACTTGTCCGTCCTGCAGCTTATGAAATCAGGCTATCTGCTGAATAACAAACCACGTACATTTCCCTTCCCAGTACTGCAACTGTTCCGCTAAATCTTCTGGTATTTATCACACAGGATGTTTACAGACATGTCTATGTGATTTAACAGCATATTACAGAAACCACAGTGAACTAATAACGTGTTTTAAGATGCTAAATCCGTATAATAAACATCTGAAACGAAAATATCCTCCATGAGATGAGTTAAATATGCATTTCACGCAGGTATCGTGACCTTAAAACATGACACGCAACTCTGTCACGTCCCTACAAAGGAATTTAAGGCCATCCTCCTCACTGGCCTATTAAAAACCCAGAAAAATATTGGTATGGGAACTTGTTTTGGTTCTGTGCTGTGTTTATATTGAAGGTTGGTTTCTTTGTTCACATCATGTGTTTGTTTAGCGTTCCCTCACTGATTGTTTCCAGGTGTGTGTCATTAATTATTCTCATTAAGTCATTAGGCCTTGTGTATATATTCCCACATGTTTGCCTTGTTCTGTTTGTTGAGTCCTTGGTTTCTCAGGCTTTATGGCTCACGTTGATGTATTTGGCGTTCCCAGGCTAAACCTGCATTGCGTTTTTTTTTCTACTGCTGTAGCTGAGTGTTACATTACAGAGAGACGATGACAGTGCCAAGTCCATCTGCTGGATGAATGTAAACCACCGACTTACCTGGCATGGAGGAAATCGCACGGAAGGAAAACATTGAACAAAGAAACCAATCTTCACAATACGATATGGCAAACAAAAAAATGCATGAACAAATAACACTGCCACACAGAATGCTCTTTTAGAGTCAGAGGTCAGCAAGGACGTGTTTTAAAGAAATTCAGACTTTTTTTTATTCAGCGAGGACACGTGAAACTGAACAAAAGTGACAGTTAAGACATTGTTACACTTGATCTGTATTTCAAATAAGTGCTGCCCATTAGAACTTTCCATTCATCAAAAAATATGAAAAACTTATGAAATATTATGAAACACAAAAGTAGCTAAACTGTTTTCAACACTGATTAAACTGCTACTTCAGCAGCAAATCATTATGTTGGAATCATATCTGACAGATCATGACACTGAAGACTGAAGTAATTTTTGCTATTAAAATAATATTTTCAAATATAATAAAATGGAAACAGCTATTTTACTGTATTGACGTCTCTGTTCACTCACCATTGGCAGTTAATTTTGGACCTTGGGCAGTGTGCACCTTAAAATCCCATCCTGCCTTGTTGCCACATAACAGCACTATGTTGCTGTAGAAACACAGCATGAATACCAGTTGGGTAACCTCTCATCAGATGCTGCCGTGAGCCTCCCACATGTTTCGAGCTCACGGAAGCCTTCTGGATCGACGCCAAATATCCATAACTAAATAACCTTCAACTTCAGTGTCTGCAAGCGGAGTGGCACTCCGTGGGATCGGGAATGTAATGGCTTCAATGAAGCATCCAAGTGCAGAGGCGTCCTCATACGCCGTGATTGATAGGAGCTTAATTCAGTTTTACTGGCCTCTAATGATTCTTTTAAAGAATGAGATGGGCTAGGACAGCCCTGAAAAGTGATGGAGGCTCTTGCAAGGCGTTCCTGAGTAATGAATGCGCCCATTACGCAGTGTAACCAATGGTCATGGAGTGTTTGGATGATCCACAAGGCATAAAACATTGAGCTCAACACGTTTTCTCTAATCACTGGTCATTTGCCGCCGCCAAGTGCTGGACCGCACTGCGGTTGCTTTTTATTTAGCATTACAGGGTTTGATTAGCTGCCTAGTATTATTATTTTGCTGTCTCTGGTGTGTTCGCGCTACTGCAACCTTAAAGGGGCAGTTCACACAAAAATGAAAGCGCACATGCGTCATGGTACTGCTTTAAATGTGTGTCAAAATGTTCATTAAAATTGTCATTATTTATGTTATCGCACATAAAAAATGTAAGAAATTGAGCCCACTAATGTCACATGGACTATTTTAATGATGTCCTTACTAGCTTTCTGGGCTTTGAATGTGGTAGTTTCCAAGCTGTTTGATTATAACAGTATTTACTATATAATGGTGAAAATGCTTTGCTTCCTTAATTGTTTTCTCTATTACTGAAAGTTTGGCATTGAACGTTTTAAGATGCAAACAAAGCTGATTTCTTTTACAATTTAATTCAATTAAAGTTAACTGCATGCCTGGCACAGTACAAAAAAAAAAAACTGTACCTTAGCAAAATACGCCCACTTAAAAGTATAATTAGAACCAGCTGACTGAACATCACCAGGCTTGATTACAACATCCCTGCTCGGTATTAACCTTCACTGGTTGAGCGTCTCTAGCACATTCCAGTAAGTTATGATCTGAACAAGATCCTGAAGACATCAAGATAAAGCTTCTTTATATCTATATTGCAATCTGCAAAGTGTTATAAAAGACACTGCAGATTCAGTGTGGGCTGTATAAAAAGAAAAAAAAAAAAGATAAATTGCCAACAAACTTTAATAATATCTGTCAGGGAATTACAAAAGATCTTTTAATCAGAGCCGTGTTGCAAGAGTCGGGGAACATTTGGAACAACAGTGTGTGTGTGATGCAACATCTGCAGATGCATATTCCTGAGCACATTTTACATGTGAACGAGAAAATGTGTTGAACGATAGAACGATTAAAAAACGTTTTTGGGGTTAAAAATGTATATATAACAAAATGTTATCCTTGGTAGACGGTTTAAATCCAATCACTCACTTAAATCTGAGGATCAGATGATACAAACCCTGCATTATATTCTCTTTCATCCAATTTCATCGCATTTGGTGCTTGGTGTCTTACTTCAGGACATTAACTTCCTATTTGTACCTTGAAGGTGAAGCAAAACGCTGCCATCATGACCGATGTAAACTACTCAGACAATAGCATCATCCACACTGACTTATTACGGCAAGAAAGAATAAATGCATGATGAGCACCAAATATGATCAGGAAGTCCAGGGATGGACACGGCGCACTTGGAGCGGCGGGTTTGACCCATAATAGAGTAATAAGACAAGGCTGCTGTACCCTAGAGATGCATGCTTGCGCAGTCTGGCTCAGTTAATATCCTGCTGAGTAGATGGGTAATGGATGCTCTATAAAGTGCCCAAAGGTAAAGTTGTCTTCTCTGACTGCGGATTGCACAGGGAAGATTCGGTGCAGAATTTTAAGCATTAGAAGCCTCTATCCTGCTAAGCCGTCGTCATACCCTAGGCACCGCAAGTAGCAGCTCTGAGATTTTCCCGCTCTCTCTGGGGGGATGAGATATTTCGCTGGGTTCTTTCAGACTACAGACAGTAAAAACTGTGTTTGTGCTGTGGAAAGAAGAAGAAGGAAAAAACTCAGAAAGAAGACAAGGTAAAAAGAGAGGAAAGAAACTGGACTCGCACCTCTGACACCAGGGAACTCTGAGTGGTGACAGGGACGACGACAGTATGTGAGTAAGTGTTCTCAGTGCATCTTGGTAAAGCGAGGGCAGGACTGTAGGCAGGTCACAGGGGAGCTTGAAGTAACTTGTGTGGGAGTTTGGATGCCTGTGTGGGAGCCCTTACGGCGAAGGATGCTCTAGAGGCCCAGAGCCGGATGTAAAGTGTGCTAAGGGCCTTACAGCGATGAAGGAGAGAACAAAAGCTATCAATAAACAAGAGCAGCACACTACACATCCCTCTAGATATTGTTATGTATCTTGTATGAACTCCTTTAGAACTGAACTAGCCCATCCTGCACAATGTGACAAGTTGAACTTAACCCCCCCTCCACCTCCTTTCATCAAGCAATTTGTGGTTGGGAGTCAGATATAACTTACATTTGACATTGAACGTAGCATTAGCATAGCTCTGATATAATTTCCTCTTAAAACAGAAGAAGCATTTATATGCTTCACCACACTAACTGAATTTGACAGAACCCTGAAATTTATTCTATGTCCTGGCATATTTCACCTTAATATAACAACACTGCATCCTAATCAAACGCGATGGAAAAAGTTTTTCATGACCTCCCTGAAAGTAAAGCACCGCAAGAAGCAACGAATGCAGGCACTCTATTCTTACACTATAAAGTTAAACTAACGTTTAACTAAACTAAACTGACGTTTACTGAATGGCGCAAGTTTATTTCAATATTGCATAATCAAATATGACATTTCATTGCTGTTAATAGAAAAAAAGATGTGAATTTAATTACTGATTATATTAAGAAGAACTCAAAATGAATATTTTTTAGTTTCAGCAAAGTTTGCATTAAACTGATTTGCATTGAATGGCTAGCTCACCAAAAAATGAAAATTTCTTCAATAATTAGCCTCATGTTGTTCCAAACCTGTAAGCCTTTTATTCATCTTCTGAACACAAATTAAGATATTTTCAATGCAATCAGAGAGCTTTCTGACCCTTCTGTACCACTTTCAAGATATTTAGTACATAAAACAGTCCATGTAACATCAGTCGTTCAAACATCATTTTATGAATGTACAAAACACTAACTTATTCACTAATAATTGCACACGTTTTTCGCATTCATATGCATTTTTGAACTTACGCCTAATTCACAAAATGTGCATGAATTAGTGCATTTGGAGTGTTCTAAATGAGCACCCGTGTGCACAAGGTTAGTCATTTGCATAAAACCTGCCTAAACCAGCCCCATATAAGGACTTTCCGCAAAGCGGAAAAAAGACAATTTTGCCACGGAAACAAAAGAAAAGAACTATAATGAACATCAGGTTTTGCTGTCAGAGGTGGAAGATAGAAAAACGTGCTATTTAAAAGTGTATCCACTTGCATAAACTGCCATTAGTCACTTAGCAAACATATCTGTGCACTCCCTAAAGATGCGCTCTCTCCTCGAGCTCACGCTGCAATCTCTTCAAGCAGTACCAAGTGTGCCACCAATAAGGTGAAACACAATAATTAGCGTTTATATAAGGATAGACCAGGTGATTGTTGTTCGAACTTCTATATCTGTTTGTATAATTAGACCTCTAATTTACTGTATTATCAATTTTTAATGTTTACACTACTTACTTTTCACCCACACTATTATACTGTATGTAGGGATCTTTATACATGCTTATAAGGCCTTTCGATTATTGCGCACGTTTGGTATACATTTAGAATAAATTTTAGTACAAACGTTTTTGATGAATCATGATTTATTTTTTTAAAACATCCATATGCACATTTCACGTAAAGATTTGTGCGTACGCATGTCTAGTGAATGAGACCCAATGACTTTATTCCACATTGGTTTTACTTAATGTTCACAGTGTGTTCGAACAGAGCATATACTTTTAATATTTAGGATTATATTTTTGAGTAAACTCAAATGAAGTTCATAGTACTTGCTGGTTTTCAACCGGCCACTCATAAGACGTCATACTTAAGCAATTAGCAAACAACAACAATCCAATCCAACAAGCCAATCAACTTACAATAGACTAAACTAAGTCCCACTCGTTTTTTTTTTTTTAAATCGAGAATCTGTTTTGTTAGCGTAACAATACGCAATTTCCATTTGATTAGACTTTAATTAAATGAAAAGTATGATTTCAGCCCAATTACATTTCTGTGGGTGAAGCGACCATGTGCGTCTTAAAAACACGCACTAAACAAAAAGTTTTGCCACCTGTCAATGATTGTGGACAACGTATGTTAAGAACAAAAATCTTCAGATTAGCATTGAAGAGTGTTGTGACTGGTATCGTGACCACTCATTTCAAGAGCTTAGATCTTCAGACAGCTGAATGGGACTTGACTTGCTAGTATGCAAAGCAGCACGGTCAACATAGTGTCTCCTCAGATTTGAAAAAGAATATGCCAAGAAATTGTTTGTGTCTCTCTAAGGGATGTTAAGCAAATTAAAAAGCACACAGAACAAAGAGAGAAAAACACAGCATCCATTAAAGCCGATTTATAATCACTGCAAAAGTACAGTGTGTGAGCGTCTGCGTTACTAATGCTAGCCCTTTTCACGTGTCATCTTTCTTCACAGACATGCCTGATGACTTAGACGGGAAAAAATATGTACTATGAACAAAGCAAAACATCTTGAGAGAAAGAAATTTTTAAAATAACTGTTATTGTGAATCATTAATGGACCGCAATCCGATCTTTCATCAGTCTTTCTAACTCGAATGAGTATTTTAGTTGTGATTTCCCACGAGGCAGCACTTCAATATTTCTTCCTCTTTTAAAGGGTGCAGCTGATTGCATCTTGCTGCATAGTTACTTGACAGAGTTGATAAATTCACCTGCTTTAATACATTATTTAGATCCGAAACTATCAAAAAATTGCGTTCAAGCTGACCCTCGAGTTCAAACTAGTCTTTCGAGCAGTGTGAAGGAAAAGGTTGTCTGTCTTTCCCAGTCTGTGATGCAGCAGAGGTAGGTGTTTTTCTGACCTCCTGACCAGCACTGTCACTCATCACCGGCTTCCTTACTAGCTCGCAGCCCACAAAGCAATTATTTCAAAGTCATGAAAAACTGCACAAGAGTGACACAACCTACATGAAAGAATTTATATCGTCATATATGCCCGTAAAAATACAGATACAAATTTCCAGTGTTGTGTGGCTTCAGAGCATGTACTTAACTCAATAAATACTATTTGGACATGTTACTCATTCGAATGTTTTTGCTTTCGTATGAAAGGGTATATTGCATTGATGAATGTAAGCGTGCATATGCAGGATCAGTATCACCAGTGAATATATTATGTGATGTGAGGTGGGAATCAATTTAAAGGCTAAAGGAATTGTAGATGTGAGGAAGGACACTGCCAAGAGACTTCTCACTTCTCACCAAAATATATATCAAGGCTATGCAAATATCTGGAGAACTGATTAGCATTTTATACCATGTTTTAAGCAGGTACAATGTGTTGCTTTTGGGATTTCCATTTTTGCACATTTGACAGATGTTTTAATCCAAAGTAACTTCCAGTGCATCTGAGCTATACACTTCATCAGTCTGTGCAATCACTGGGAATTAAACCTGTGACCTTGGTGTTGGCAGCAACAGCTGAGCTACAAAAAAAGGAAGAATCAAAGAGTATTTTATATGTTAGTCTTAGTTCTTGCCCTATCCAGCCAAGGCACACGTCAAATAGGCTTGGGGGGAAATAATATCACTGATGTGTTTTGATTCTTTTTCAAACGATTCTGGATTGAAATTCAGAATGAATGAATAATTCTGTTTAATGGAAGAGTTGACAAATGTATTTACATAATCAGACATTCAAAAGTAAATTATTCTCATGATCAGTCTCATTAAAGAAAACTGATTTGACAAACACAGAATTTCAAGTCAGCACGACATGAAAAATCCCCCTATTTTCTAAATGCACCTGCGATCATTTTTATTCTGCATTTTATTTTTAAGCAACATGCCATGACTCAAGCTTTCAGTAAAAGTAAGGACTTCTTTCTGGTGATGTGTGCTGGACATTTTGTTTGCTTAAACTCCATAATTTCTAATTAACTTCAAGCAGACATTCAGACCTGTCTTCTTCCATGAATTCTTCCAAGAGTTATTAGAATAGAAATTACTACCTGCTTATTTTGCTCATTTTTTTATTTGTGTGCCATACTGTTGCTACAAAAATGAGTTCTATCATGACAACTCTCAGAGGGTTTTTGCATGGTAATGGATATGACAATATGAATGGGATTGGTGATGGTGTAACCGATCTGCTACCCTGCTGAACTGCTGCTGCTGTTGGTTATTGCTGTAGTTGTAGAGTATTGCTGCTGCTAAGCAAGCACAGGAACTTGCTACTGTCATTGCAGAAATGCTGCTGTGAGTATTTACAGTAGGACATACTGCTGCTGCACAAATAGCATATATATATAATAACTCGTAGCAGATCTATACAGGTGGAGCTGAGAAAGATGGAGGGTTTCAAAACTGCTCTAGTGGATGCTAACCAACCATTTAAGTGTAAAGCATAAAGCTCATGGCTACACATGCAATGATATCACAATATCATGAATATCATCAGTTTACATTAACAGCCCCTCAGCCTGTTTTCGTGTCGCTTTGTATCCCTGCTTTTTATTGAATGGATTGTTAAATGTATTTTTAGTGGATGGACAAAAAGGAGATATATATATAATAATATATGCGTTCCAAAGATAAATTGAAGTCTTATAGGTCTTATACAACATTAGGGTGAGTAAATAATAACAGAATCTTAATTTGGGGATTAACTATAACTTAAGATGAGGTGCAATGTTGATGACTGAGGAGGAAATGCTTTTCTAAAAGAACAACTCATTACTTTTACATGTCTGGAAAAGAAAGAGCCACTTAAACACAAAGGAACATACAGATGTTGAAAGTTTATATTTCTGTGACTGCACCTTTAACAAGTGCCATGGTGATTCTTGCTATAAAGTTAATAGCAGGCCAGTTCCTAACAGTGGCCTTATAAAAGAAGACAGACTCATTACCTGCTACAGGCTAGCGATGCTGATGGTACCCCTGTTACGAGGAACAGAGGGATCTTGAGTTAATCCGGTATAGAGCATTGCTGCAAACCATAAACTACACCGGACACCAGACTTTGTCCAGGCAGGACAGTAAATCTGTGGCAAACAGCAGTGCACAGATTGTCCTCATGCCGAGGAAGAAGTGCTGCACCTGTCTGGGTGCTGAGGAACAGCAGTAAGGTCAGCCTCTAAATCATTCAAGAACACGTGGAGCATTTCGCCGTCTTCCTCCACAGGACAGCATTATCCGAACCCTTACCGGCACGTCTGACAGGTGCGTCAAGTCTCCCCGACGACAATTAACTCGACCGCTCGGTTTTCATATGTTGAATATTTCATGTGTACAGTGAATAATCCCAGCCGTGCCCACGCATATCGACTCACGCAGGTATTTTATGTAGATGGAGTGAAAGCATAGACTGCCACTAAAGAGAATAGTCTAATTACCAAGAGAACAAAAAACAGAAAAGGTTGTCCTTGTATAATTGATCAACATTGTTTACCCTTCCTTGGTAGGTTTTACAAAAGCAGTGGCAAAAGCAAGCTGTCTAAACAGGAGAAGGAGAAAAAGAACTGTTACAGCGGCTTGCTGGAGTTTCGTTAGCATGATAGACAAGTTCTGTTAGCATCGCCCCTGAGTCGACTTGAGCTCAGCGTGAAGAAACCTGCCAACAGCTTAGCTCAGCTATCACCATAGGTGTTCGTCCAATCAGAAGTGCATGAAAACAATGTTAATGATAGTCTTTAAAGCACTAAACTAACTGTGTGGAGCCAGCAATAGACAGCGGCGCGTTCATTTCCACCATGCTAATTAATTAGCATGGCTCTCTCCAATACGGCGGAAAAACTCGCCTCTTAATTGTCCTTGTGTTGGGGGAAGGGGCAAACTGTCTGCGGGGGAAAATATCACAATTAGAGACAAAAAATTTGCAACTGCACATTCTCCACGCAAAGCAAAGAGGACAATTTCTCTACTTAGAAACGAGAGTAAATAGCATAATTATTGACACAAAAGCAGCAAACTCAAAAAGGCAGCAGTGAATCAAGTGTTGGAACAAGAAAAAGAAAAGGGGGATTTGTTCTAATGGTCTTTGAAAGGATTACCAATAATAAAGCAGTCACGCTCGGACCAATGCTCTTCCATTAGTGCTCACAGACACAAAGCTGCTTAAACCCAGACTTTGTCAATAAAACCGAACCAAAACATGATCATTTACTAAATACAGCCTGGGAGGATATATACAGGCCAGGGAACTGAGCACTAGAGGTCAAAGGTTTTATATATATTGACATCTAGTGTTGAGTTTTAGTGCTAGGCTCCTTGTATATAACAAACCACAAGGTTCCCTTTTAACTTTACATTTTGGCTACATGATAACTAGCCTGGCTTCCGCGACTTTAAAGTTTATAGGAGCTTAATCTGGCCAAGCTACCTTACTATCCGCCTTCTGGGGGGCGGGCTTAACCTGCGTCCATCAGATGCCTCTGTATACTACTGGACGAATCTACAACCAATCAGACCATTCATTCTGATGACGTATGCGTAGCGACGGAACTTGAAGACACGTAATCAATTGTAGCTAGCTTCATTAAAGCAGTAGGAAAATGTCTTTACTTACTTTAATTACTTCTCCGTTTTCAAAGAAAACCTGTCACAAAAGTTTCTCGCAACAGCTGCAACAGCAGAGCCGAACGATTGTTGCTGCTCTGTACACTCCATGTTTAAAAGCGAGTATGCTTTCGGGTCGCAGTACTACTGTGTTATCGCGTTACACCCGCCTCAGCTCGTTTCTCATTGGTTCCCACTTTTTTGGGAACAGAAATGCTCTAAAACGGCAGCTTTGCCAGACTAACATTGCTCGCGAAATAAAATGTAGCATCACAGGAAGTATGGGCGGGCCCAGGCTACATGATAACACCTTCCTTAAATTTCTCGCCATTTTTTAATATTTTTTAAAAATAAAAATTACCAATTAGTCCCTATAAACTAAGTGTGCATGATAAATTAGAATTTATTTTAAAATTATATATTTTTTTAAATGAATTAATCCCTAATGAATTCATTTAGTCTGAAGCTGGCATGTTCTGTAGGAAAGAATGTTGAAAAATGGCATGCAATTTTTTTTATACCAGGACATTATCTGTCAAAATACTAATAATTTTTTTAAATAATAATAAAAATGAGGAAAAATAAACAGATTTTTTTAATATATAGACACAGAACATTGTGCCATATTTTTAACATGAAATAAAATTTCCCAATTCTAACAAATGTTCTTGTAAAAACTAAATACATGTTATTCATCTTCCAATTGCATGCATGTTTCTTTTCTTTCTTTAGATCTTCCAATGAAATGACTTGGACCTCTTCAAACATTTGACTGAAACCCTGCCTTTTTTTTAGACTAGGATTAATAGAACCAAGTCCTCACCCTAGATTTTTTTCTGTTTCAATAATCTATTTCAGTTAAATGTAGCCTATGTCACAATACGGATCTGTTACCACTTCTGTTTCATTGTTTTTTCAGTTGTTCAAAGCTACTAATAAAATAAAAGACTAGCACATGGCACTCAGCACATGTGCCCTTTACATCTGTCATGTGAATGTCCGGGCATGGTAACAAGGGAACCATAACAAGGTTCTAAAACAATTTCGTTTTGACTTTCAAATAAACCATTGATTTGCATAGGAGGCAGGAAGGTTAGGCCAACAATACCTAAAAAGCTGAACGTGGAAGTCTTTCATTCAGTCCCATGCTGTGTCTTTTCAAAGCCGCGAAATGACACCTGAAAAGAAGCCCGGCGGTCATTAACTGTTCATCTTGTTAATGAGGTGTCTTATCTCACAGGATCTTTTATTAAACTGGCTCTTGCTCCATTTGGATACCCGGCCTGTAACCTGTGGCACTAAAACATTGTAGCTTTCTGAGGGAGCCTGAAAGAAAAAAAAAATCATTCAGGCTAGTCTGACAGAATTACTGATTCAATTCAATCAATGGTGCCCAGCCTTACCTTCAGACGAGAGTTATTACCACGTCTGAAGGATCTGAGATGCGTTTGTCACATTTTCTCAGTTGACATCTGTGTGTTATGAGCTTGCGACTGAGGAATGTGCTTAAACTATTTTTCTTGTGGCAACTCGTCCCTTGAAGCATTTTGAGCTAGTCACAAAACCTTTATTACCTCATAGCTGTATACTGCATTTTTTCTGAAGCTGCTTTGAATGAGTATGTATTGTGAAAAGTGCTATATACATACATTGAATTGAGTTTTCTGATGGCTTGAGAAACCGTTCATTCATTCATTCACTAACTCACTTCAATCAATTTATTTGATAAAGACACATAGTTACAGCTGCTCTATTGTTCCTGAGCTGTAGGATTTTCGACTGATATGCTGAAATTTGAATTTGTTTCTGGTAATGGCACCTAATACATTTCAGTTTCTCAGACAGTGTTCAGATCCTTAATTAAATTTCTGATATTTAATCTGTTACTCTAAAATGAACACCTAAACACAGCATTAAAATTTGGTTTTCAGTTCACGTTTAAGTGCTTAATCCTGTTCAGTACACAGACAGTTCAGTCATTTACAGGAGTGACAACCTCATTCTACTATGAATTAACTCCCCCAAAATGCAGGTAATGACAACTGCATTTACAGAATTGTTGTGCAGTGTGTATGGAACCGAACTTAACAACTGGTTGTTGTTGATGATGACGAGATTGCAGGATGGCGTAGAGAGATCTCGAGCGAGAGCAGGTTGTTTAGTAGCAGGGATTTAAATAGCAGAAATACATAACGACAGTTTGGGGATTCACTCCCGTATTTAAATGCGGTTCTGTTTGTTTGTTCTGTCACTCCAGAGAATTTACAGTTTATTAAAATTTACGGTAACAGTATCTTACAAATGTACTGTTTACCTGTATTTTTTTAAACAAATAACAAATGTTGGTGAACATAAGAGAATTCTTAAATAATAACTTAAAAAAATCGTTAACACTTATAAGGTTCTTACAATACAATAAGTTACTTACAATAAGGTTCTTTAGTTAACGTTAGTTAACAATGTTAGTTAATGTGAACTAAGATTGAAGAACGGCATTTAAATAATCTTAGTTAATGCTAATTTCAGCATTTACTAATGCATTAAAATCACAAGTTAACATTAGTTAGTTAATGCACTAGTTAATGCACTGTGAGCTAACATGAACTAACGAAACATTATTGTATTTTTATGAACTAACATTAACAAAGATGAATAAATACTGTAATAAATGTATAATAACTAAATTGTTTGTCCATGTTGTAAAGTGTTACCAAAAAATCTTACTTAACCCAAACTTTTGAACAGGGTGAACATATCATACATAGAAGTCACAGGCACTCGTTTGTGGACTATGATCTGCCGTCTGTTTTTCCTGAGCTTTCTGGCTTCTTCCTGCTTCTTTCTCATGTCTTGCTCAACTTATTATGAAAAATACATTCAAATAA
Source organism: Enteromius thamalakanensis (assembly GCA_032357475.1). Taxonomy (NCBI): domain Eukaryota; kingdom Metazoa; phylum Chordata; class Actinopteri; order Cypriniformes; family Cyprinidae; genus Enteromius; species Enteromius thamalakanensis. The sequence continues at coordinate 12,387,519 of JAUCMT010000068.1, forward strand.
CCCATCTTGGAATTGTATTGGGTCATGATTTTTGCATTCCATCAGCACGGATGGAATAAACCACAAGTCTCAATGCATTTCTAATTAGCGAGCATACTACCCATTCATTTGTCTTTGTAAGGCTCCGTGGCCCCAGGGGGATCTCCTCACATTTTACAGCTTATTGAAATGAACCTCCTGAAATGGCGTCACAGCATCACTGGCAGTCAAGTCAATTGACGATGACGCTTCCCTGAGCCCACACACACGTTTGTTCTGCAATTGTTTTTTGTGTCTTTCAAAACAAGTCTGATCAAAGTCACCCGGTTGAATATCTTTTCACCTCTGTATTATCAGTGTCATCTTCCCTGAATTGACCCATAAACACATATGCATAAATGACACGGCGTGACACGGCGCCTCTGCTGAAAAGCACGAACCCCGTGGCCGTCGTGGGTCGACAGTCAGGGGGCATTTTCACGCTCGGCTGGGTCAGCGCTTTGATTTGATTGGGTCCTGGGCCACATGACTTGTGTGCCGCTTCTGCCTGATTTGCATGCTGACCTGGCGTGGCTGTGGGCTCCTGTCTGAACTCTCACAGCATCTGTGCTGATGTATGGAACTGCAGGCTGCCCAGGGGCGATGACTTATTCTGTGCATTTATATTTGCTTCCTGCAAAGCACCAACAAACTATTGCAGAGTACATGAGCCGTGGCACCAGCGGGAGAAAAGACCTGGAATATTATTGCATGAAAATGTAAACTCTGAGATCAGAAAGTCAGTGTCAGTTTGACCATTAAGTTTACAAGTGTGCCATCTGACGAGCTTCCCAAAAAAGGAAAAAGAAGTACAATCAAAAAAGTACAGAATTCCCATTTGTATTTGAAAGGTCAGATAAAATGTAACACAATATTTTATTTTACAAACATTTCTGGTAGCTTTTTGCTTGTATTTATTTATGCTATTACTGATTAATTAGTTTGCTCCTATTTTAATACTGATCTTTACTTGTCTTTAACAATTTCATGTTTGAAATGTATATTAGTCTACTTATTATTGCTGTATCATTTTTCTTAAAACTAAAACAAGTTCCTCTTGTAAGCCTAAATGTTGGAACAAGCAGCCAACCTCCACCTGAAGTGCTGAAACCATTACAACTTTCAAGAATCAGCAAAAAACACACCGGACCTTAACCACACTAAAGCCCTAATGATTAACTACAAACCAAACCAAAAATAAAAATAAACAAATAAAATCCTTTATTTTTGTCGTCGTATTTTTGCTTTAAATAAAAGCACCTTCTAAATGTAAAACGAGAGATGCAACCTGTGCTTGACTCTACTTCATAGACCCTCCATCCAGTCCTTGACCCATGGAAGTCGCAGTGGTCTTGGAGCAGGACACAGGTGCGAGGGAGCTAAACTGTCTCGGTGCATTGGCTGTCATTCCTCCTCCAGGTCATCTGTAATTGTGTAAAGAGCCAACCTAATGCTCCAGAGCAGCAGATCACTGCAGAAAAGCTGTTAGCAGCTAATCACACTCTTCAGTTCAGCACTAATTTCAGTCAGGGTTTGATTTCTGACCTATTCCCTAATGTGAACAGCTACAAAGTTATAGTGTAAATAGTCTGAATCGGTCTAACAACATTCAAAATATCTTATAAAAATTGAAAAATATAAAAAGTGATGTACACATGACACATACAGTATATGATGTTGGTAAATCAATGAAGAAATGTTCACTTCATATGCTGATTCATATTGTATGTACATAAACAATATACAATATAATGTTTATAAACACACACACACACACACACACACACACACATATATATATACATGCACACATTTAATTGTTGTATGTACTGTTATATCATGTTTAAAAATATAAATAAATGAATATAGCAATTTGCATAAATAATAAATAATATGCATAATAATGAAATGCATAAAGCCCATGTGTCAGTTATTTAAACTTCTCTCACAAAATTCCTTTATTACTTAACTACATATTTAATACAATGCATAAATATCTCCTATAGAATTACTTTTATCAAAAATGGCAAAGCGCAGCTCAGACATCATTTAGCAAGATGAGATGAAAGCCATTAAACTGTTACCAATCCTTCACTTCTGAGAGGCTGACACCAAATGCCACAAAACAGAGATCAACTAGGGGACTGATGCAATATGAAAACATTCCTCTATCACCAGGCTTAAATGGCCTTATTCCCCCGAGACAACTGTGATTCTGTGAAAGCAGTCTCTAAAATTCAGTAAAAAAAACGGCCTTCATATTGCCGGCGCAACGCTGTCATCTTTCATGACAATTCCGGTCTGGCAATGATGGAGTTGCATGCAGAATGAGGTGGAGCCACAGGACATCGCGCTCACCTTGGACAGGATGCAATCTGTGTGAATTATTGAATTATTGTCAGTAATAGACGGTCTCAACATCACATGCATTTCAGCTCGACCAAAATCTCCTCAAAAAAAAAACAAGATGCACTGGGCGATCAGCCAAAACACAAGTTAAAGGAACCCACCACACTAAAATCAAGTAAATCCTCTCATTGAATTCCAGTTTAATATAATAATTATTGAAAAGCCTGTCAGCGTGTGGTATATTCTTTCACTAAAACAATTTTTCTATTCTTCTGATGAATTAGTACCTGCACAAAATCTCTTTTTAAAGGCATAAAAGCCATTAAGGCTTTATTAAACTCTTCAGATACAGTTAACGGCAATAAATCAGGATGTACTGTGTGTAAACTGCAAACTGTGAAAGGCATGTTTTTTCAAGAGCGGAACCTTCAGTTTCTTATATTAGAACCGGATATCTTTGATTCACTGCAAATTAGAGAACTATATTTTTCTCTGACTTGACAAGTGGAAGCAGGGACACAAGACTAAAGGCCTCAACCCATGAGATAGAAGCAGCCCAGGCCCAGTACATACATTTAACCTCCCGCACCAATATTCTACCCAGAGCATTGCTTCGGCCTTGTGTTGATGAAGGAAATCGTCTCTGCCGCCTGTGCTGAGAATTGTACACAATGATACGGTAATTGGCCAACCGACTGGATCAATGTTTGTACCTGGTCAAGGTTTTTTATTTCTTGGTTTCTTTCCTGCTGTTGACTTAGATGTAATATGTATAGAAGTTCAGACGGGATTTTCACTGCTCACATTTCAAAACGTTGAATATTTCATCCACAACTTGTGGATGCAAATGCAAATCATTTCCTTACAAAGTCATGTAACTTTAAAGCGTTTAAGCTAAAACAAGAGAAACATTAATGTAATGTTAGAGAAACTAATGTAAACCACTGAAACATTCTTTTAAATGTACTGTATGACTAGCACATAACCATTATGTTGTGGTTGTAGTGTACAAAGTCATTTGATTAAGACATATTCCTGAGCATCAGCAACAAACTGTTGTCTCTCATAAATATGAATGAAAATGTTGACAGGGCTTTCCAGAAATGAGCAGCTGGCCATTCAAATTAGTGTCAGAAATGAACTTCTTACCAATTTTCATGGCCATTTTTCCTTTTATGAGTATTTTTTTTTCTCCAGCAAAACCACATAAACACTGTTTGGCGGTTTAATTTCAAACTTTTTAAATGTCAACAAATACATTTTTAACATTTCATTACACCAATATTTTTTATTGCGCTGGCGCTGCAGTTATAGCAATGAATTTGAAACTTAATCTAATCTAAAGTAACAGATGCTTGGTATGAGCAGAGGCACTCAACTGGACTTTATGGACAAAACAATAACAAAATACAAATAAGAAGAGGAGTAAACCAGAATGAGCCTCAATTTGGCTACAATCAGAGGCTTTCGTCACAGTAAAACGAAGTTAGCTGCGGAAAAAAAACACTTTAGTATCATTTGTTTCCAGATGCCTTTTAGTAAGAGGCATAATAACATCCATTTTTAAGTGTTTAAATACTTCTTGTGTCTGAGTACACTACTGTTAAAAAGTTTGGGTCTGTAAACCTTTTTAATGTGCTTGAAATAAGTTTCTTATGTGCTCACAATGGCTGCATTCATTTAGAACAGTGGTTCTCAAGTTGTCAGCTCTCTTCGTCAGGTCGTGTGGTGTATGTTGCTGAACTGTATTCAAATGTTATAAATATTAAAACACCACATTTTGAAATTTAACTGCAGTATGTCAGTTTAGTTTATTTGTGTGTGCTGCGCTCATAGACTTTAGAAAACTGCGACCATTTGTTTGATTTCTACTTGAGAAGCTGCGCAACAGGGCTTGACACTGGCACCCGCCGGCTGTGGCGGGTAAAAACTTTAGTTTCACTAGCCACTTTGGCGGGTAGTTTATTCTTTGGTATGACAATATAGCCTATTTTTGTTGTAGTTTTCTCTAAAGGCATCTGATATAATAAACGCATTGCAACGTAATAATACGTGCATAAAACTCTCATGAGCTCCTATATCAACATTCTGATACAACTTGTTTAGAACGTGCATTAAGTTAGTCT
>JAUCMT010000068.1:12392111-12403208 GCA_032357475.1 Enteromius thamalakanensis
CCTATGTTTGCGGTTGAATACAAATAATCATAATTGATAGACAACTAGGCTATATCAGGGAAAATACATTAGCGCAACTCAGCCCAGAGAAAGGAAAAGCCCGTGGAAAGCCCGCTTTTAAGCAACTATAGAAAGGCGTTCGATAATGTCAACAGATGAGAGCATCAGTGCACACTGGGTAAAAAGCGCCGTTATAGCACACTCGCGCTGATGTGACCGAGCCCGAGCATCCTTTTTTTCATTTTTTTCCCATGATTTCATATATATTTATACACTACATGTCTATTAAAACACCAAACTCAACATTATGTTGTTATATGTTTCCCTGCAAGTGTAAACATTCATGCTATATTTTGGCTAAAAAAATAAAAGTCATAAATGCATCTGAATGCTGCTTCTGTTTCTTCTGCAGTTCTCAACCTTTTGCAAGCTGCTCCTGCTACATGCTGCCGCGCTGCCACCCATACGTGCTGTGTGAAAGCTGTCATCTGTTAACATGGGCGCTGAAAAAATAAGCCCAGCTCACCGTGCAATGCATTGTATTCTAATGCGACAAAGTGTGTGTGTGGCAAATGACATCAGAAGCTTCAGTACGTTATAACCAGTTATGGTCTATTACTGAACTGATACCGTATCGCCCTCGTCTGCATCGCAATGCATCATCGAAACTATTCATTTTGACACCCCTAATAAAATGCAAGCACTGTTAATTGCAAAGTTGTTTTTTTTTTCAATTTGTGGAATTCAACAAACTTTTTATTTTAAATACTTTAGGCAGGGTTTTGTTCCATAGTTCAGTCTTCAGTGTCACATGACCTATCAGAAATCTTTCTAATGTGCTAATTTAGTGCTCAGAAAACGTTTTTTATTATTATCCATATTAAAAACAGTTGACCTTCTTAATTTTTTTGTGGAAAGCGTTGTTTTTTTCCTCAGGATTTTTTGATAAATCCAAAGTTTAAAACCACAGCATTTACAAGAAACAGACACCTTTAGTAAAATAAGTTTAATTTTAAATATAGCATTTTATTTTTATAGTTTTGTAAAATTCTAAATTATAATGCAACTTTTGACCATTTAAAAAAATAACAAATTTCTTATTTAAAAAAAAAATCTAGTTAACCCCAAACCTCTGAAGGTTGTTATTTCGCTTGAAATTCTACTGTGCTTCACGAGTAATGCTGTTTTCTTTTATTTTTCATTTTAAACACAAGCCCTGGCATTTACAGCCTGTACTTCCCATATATGTCTCCCCACTGGAACACAGATTGCCTCAATATTAAATCAATAGCACCAGAGAGCCAGTGTGTTACATGTGGCCTACAGGATAAAGCAACCGGTTCTGCATGAGGCGGTACCTTGCCTTCAGTCTCTGCTTAGCTCAAGCACAAATCTTCTCTGATTTACACACCCGTACAGACTCCCAAAATGACAGCTGCAGACTCTGGGAGCAAGCGTACCGACGGCCCGCATTTGCCCGCAACCCATCGTTTGACGAATGAGCCACGACTGCAGCCTCACCTTTTATTTCACAGCCATTACATTTCACCAAGCTCGCTTGCAAACTCTGAGAATGACATACGGAGGGGTTGGACAAGTGCGCTGACCTCCCTGTGCGTACGACATTTGCTTTCCGCATTCTTTGAACCCTTTCCTCTCCATCAAATCTGATCAGGCGCTCTCCAAAATGAAGCAGCATTCACTGCAGCTCTGGGCTCGGTGTGCTTGAGCGAAGTACAACGTGGGCACCGGAGGCTTCATCGCTAATGGGACGAGATAAACACGAATGTGGTGAAAAACATACAAGCCTGGTGGGTCTTAATACGAGATCACAGCGAGAAAGCCCGAGGCTAAACGGTATTTCAAAGGCACATCAAAGTCTTCTCCCAGGGACCGCTGCCACAAATACCCCGAAGTCAAACTACGACACGCACAATATTGGCAACCCCTGAAAGAAGTCACATAACAGCAGGAAAAGCAACAGGATCTGACATTCTGATGGTCTGATCCCACATTTAATATACTGCAGGATCAACGCGCTCTGCTGCGAGATGCAAAAATACTCAGAATGAAAAGTTTTTTTTCAAAAGTCGTTCAAGTGCTACAGCTTTGTATATATATATATATATATGTGTGTGTGTGTATATAAGCATATATGTGACAATTACTGCACTATACATGTCAAAACACATGTAAATTAACTACTTTGTGGTTTTCTATGTTTTTCAAAGGATTATGCAATTTCAACTGCTAGAGACATTCTCAGTTCATGAAACAAAAATAATTCATAAGATCAGACGATATAAACACAAAGCAAGCAGGAGAAACAAGTTAAGACCTGTGTGTAGGACACCAACACATTTTGGTCTGCAGTAATATGATCTTATCTGAAAGATTAAGACATGAGTAAAAGTGCAATCATTCAGTACAGTTAAAAGACAAACGTTTCATTAAATCATTATGGTTTCTTTAATAGCTCCACTCTGTTTATGATTGACAGTTCTAGACCAAATGGGCCTACACGTGAGAGCATTTACCAAAATATTCTGGATTTCATAAGCCAAAAAGATTTTGTTAAATTAATATTATTTGATATAGTACAATAACTAAATATTGATATAATATTTACATAATATTTTTTTCCCTTTTATACTAAACATTTTAAAACTTTAATTAATTATTTAACTTAAATTTTTAATTTAATAAAATTATTAAAACACTTGCCACTCCTTTGTGTAACATTCAGTTTGTATGTATAAAAGTATATTTTATTATTATTATTATTTATGTGTAATGAGTAAAACAAAATCACTTTTAAATAATAATATTTAAAGAGACCCTAAAGAGACATTTAATAAAAGTAAAATAAAATAAAATTAGTTTGTTTTTTAGTTAGTTAAAGTGGGGCCAGTAAACATGTCAGAACAAGTAAAAGTATCAAATACAGACACAACAAGGCTGACAGAAGAAACAAATTCTTTTTTATTTTGAGTGCTACGTGTCCTTTGTGCAAGTGAATAGAGGAAAGACTGGATTGTTTTTCCAGGATAGTGTCGTGTTCATGGTGTGGGATGCTCGTACAATACTAAACACAACTGACACATCCTGAAAGAATCTGAGCTAAACCTCTCATCACTGCAGACACAGAGAAAGCAAACAGCTGTGCATGTTCAATTTTAAAAACACACACACACACCCTCACACAGGTGTACACACACAAACATACACAGAAACACCTGTTTAAGGGAACAGTCTGCTTTTTAATGCACAATGTGAATATTAAAATACCACCTCTGATCTCTTACCTACACAAACCATTCATTTCAATAATGTTCGCCTGAGGGTTTATTTCTGAGAAACCGCTACGCTTTGCCCTCTGACTCTCAAATGCCTTAAAAAGTGCACAGGTCAATATGAGGCCCTGTGTATATTTTCTTTTAATCAGGACTTGAAATGTTGTGCCACGTACAATAAACAATTTCAGTCACCCACAACACTGAGCCCATTCAGAAGATTAGATTATGATTGGTTGGTCCCTGAGCTGGGCTTGTTGACAGAAATGTGGTCCCTTGCAATAACTCACAGTCATGGGGGAAACAATCTGTCTAAGGAGGGGTCTGAGTTACACCTGCAATATGCTCCCGCTCTCAGCCGGCCATGACAAATATGAAACGCAGCTATCCCCTCACCACAGAGCCTGAGCCCTAGAGTAAATATGAGACAAACAAACCAAATCCACTTGTTTTATCTGCTGAAAGTATACAAGGGTACTGGAGCCACATGCACTAGATCAGCGGAGCAAGTCACTGCATGTTATGTGGCGCCGTGACATGATTGAAAACGCCTAGGTTACACCCCAGCTATTTTGAAAGCTGAAAAGAAACAATAGTACGGAAAAGCATTGTACTCTGGGCTTATTTTCGCCTTGCTAATACCTCTATTCAATTTACTCAAAGAGGTACTAAAAGCACCGAGGTGTATTGGACATATTCATAGAACAATATATACAACATGGATGCATGGATGGATGGTTGGTTGGGTAGGTGTTTGGATGGGATGGATGAGTTAGTGGGTGACTGTGTGTAATTGTATGGGTGGTTATGTGTTTGGATTAGTTCATGTATGTATGGGTCTATGGATGGGTAGATGCTTTAACAGATGGCTGGTGAGATGGGTGAGTCGGTGGGTGGGTTTTTTTTTGGATTAGTGAATGTATGGATGGGTTTATGGATGTGTAGTTGTTTGGATGGTTGGATGGATGGGTTTATGGATGGGTAGGTGTTTTAATTGATGGATTGATGGGTAGGTGTTTGGATGGATGGATGGATGGATGGATGGATGGATGAATGGGTTTATGGATGGGTACTGTGGGTATTTAAATGGATGGATGGGTCAACTGTTGCATGGATGTTGGGTAGGTGTTTGGATGGATGAGTCTACTGATAAATGGATGTTGGGTAGGTGTTTGGATGGATGAGTCTACTGATAAATGGATGTTGGGTAGGTGTTTGGGAGGATGGATGGATGGATGGATGAGTCTACAGCTGTATGGATATTGAGTAGGTGTGTGGATGGATGTTGGGTAGGTGTTTGGATGAGTCTACTGATGAATGGATATTGGGTAGGTGTGTGGATGGATGGATGGATGGATGTTGGGTAGGTGTTTGGATGGATGGATGAGTCTACTGATGAATGGATATTGGGTAGGTGTGTGGATGGATGGATGGATGGATATTGGGTAGGTGTGTGGATGGATGGATGGTCTACTGACGGGTTTAGGGTTAGGGTTAGGGTTAGGTGTGTGGGCAGTCCTTCACTGAGACATATATATTACAAATATGAAGTGGTAAAATGAATGTTCAACTATCTTTAATTTTTGTTTCAGTTCCAAGATTACAAAAGATTAAGTAATTGTGAATAGATAACCCACCCTGGGTCCAGAAACAAGGTCAGAGTACCATGGTATTAATGTGTCATTCAATATCATCATAGTATGAACACAATAAGGAGTATTAAGCGTTAACTGATTTTAGTGCAAATAATACGAGACATTTGTATCGATCAGACTGTCAATTATAAAAAAAAGGTCTTTTGAGCTTTTCTGTTCTACATTTCATTCAATGTGCTAAAAGCTTTGGAACTGCCAATACGCACATAAAACTACAGAGAGATAAAGAAAAAGTTAAGTGAAAATATTATTATGAGAGTAAAGAAATGTCATAAATCAGTTCTATCTGTCCCAAATTTGATGTGTTCAAAAAAAACAAAACAGGTTTTGCATGAATAATAAATAAAAAATTAGCAAGGGAGAACTTGTAATGACAAAGCATGTTATGGAGGATGAGAGAGATCTGAGGGTTGATAAAAAATAATAACAGCAGAGTTTTCTCATTACTCTCAAGGCTGAGCAACCCTGCAAGCTGCAGCAGTAGCAAGAGAAACTGAATAGAAAAAATGCAGTTGGACTTTGCATTTTATCAGTCACAGAACTGAAACTATTTACATTTTATTCATTTGGCAGATGCTTTTAATCAAAGCGATTTAACTGAAACCATTAACTGTCAGTGCAGTTCTCTATTTGATCAAGTCTTTTTGCAACAATTTGTTTTCAAAAAAGTTCCAAGAAGAATTTATGAGACTTATTTATTTAACAGATTTATGTAACTTACATCTGTTGGTCACCCAATACTTATTTATTAAACTGGTAACTATAGGCGGGCGTTCACGTTGTTTTTGATGTATGAAAATGTGCAAATAAATTTGCAAAATTGTAAAAAAAATCTATGACATTGCATGCAATCCTGATCAGGTCTAATGGTCTAATGGGTACATAAGGTCACTTTCGTTCAAATAACAGAACTAATAGCTGTCTAATAGACTGATCCGATAATAAACAGCCTGTATGAATCCCAGTATGGACAAAAGCATTTTCTTGAAAATGACGTGAAATATTCCTCTCATTATTCCGCTCAGCTAAAAGCGAGATTGGGAACGGCAAACTGCCAGGTATTAAACATGACCTGTAATTCTTGCTGTCCGTGATGTGAAACCTGGCAAAATAATAGCATGAACACTGAGCACTCTTTCTTCGGTGACAGTCCAAATAAGCTGTTATGAATACGTTGAAAAAGCAATTTGCCTTGATCACAGACATCCTCTACCATAATCTTCCTTTAAAGGGGAAGAGAAAAGAAGAACTGGATTAGTCATTCTCGCGTCAGTTAAAAAACTGATTACTTGATTGATTCACACTACAGATCCTAGTCACGTATTTCGTTCTATGACAGAGGTAAGAAATGACAAAAGTACTCTATAATTATGCCAAGCTGTTGCCATGCCAGCAAGATATTTAAACACGTTCCAACCCAACATGCACAGTGCACATACAACTATTAAAATACATGTAATAACTCCTATCATCTCTACCTTTGTTGCGTTCTCATATTGTGCAGCAGCTATTGAAAATCGACGGAAATCATCTTTGGCTGTCACTCAAATTCTTTTAAGACCATTGTAATACAATGGAGGAAATAATGATGTGAATGACTTAGATTTTGAAGTGAAATACATTTTCTACAGGTTCAGCGAGGGCTTAAGCTTCCACTGATACAGATGAAATATTGTCTTCCATATTCACGTTCATGCTTAAATGTTTTTTCAAACGGATGTCCAAAAAAATGTTGTATTACAAATTAAATGAATAAAAATGAATAATTAATACAACTATTCATTATTAACGCAACAAAATACAAATTCTCTTTAGTGCAGTAAGATGTCAGTTCCCTCAGACAGAACACTCTGTATTTTCACACTGATTTTTTACTTGTTTTCTCGAGCTTTCCAAAAACAAAAAAGCAATTAATTTCCCTTCAGAACGGCGTAGTGTTTCCATGGCACTGATTCACTGAAATTAACGTGCCAAAAAACTTCTCTAATTAATATATTCTCGATTAGCAGTACGTGGTTATTAACTATTTATAAGGAATTAAGCCCCTGTGCAAATGGGAAAAAAAAATATATATAACATCAAATAATTATTATAGTAGAGAAACAAATTGTTTGTTATAAAAACTAATAAAATTTTAATAAAAATAACTAAAGCGTCTAAACTGAGCCCTTCAAATAACACAAAATAAGATGAATTCAATACTATTAGGACTAAACAATGACATGCGCCTTTCTTATTTTCTTAAAAGCACCCGAGTCATCCTTCCTCTGACAGGACGGGGTTAACAAGACACTTCAAAAAAACTTTGAAAAGTGTCATAACTCTTCATCTTAGTGAAGGTGTCCGTTTGAATATGATCAGAGGGATGTTTTAATCTCCTGCCGAAAATGAGTGCTTCTCCATGTCAGGCAGACTCAGAAAGCCACCTGTGTGACAGATGATCGGAGCTGTCACCTCCCCGCGGATGATATTAAGGGACAGCGGCCTGCCAGACACACAGCTGCTGCTTAGCCTCTATGTAGACCCGTCTACCTGGAAAAGCACTCTCTATGGGTCCAGTGGCATACAGGAATGCAAGCGCGATGTTTAGGAGCATGGAGATTTGTACTGGTGCTGTGAAATGAGCAGATGAATAAACTGCAGAGGGCCTGGGCCTCATCAGCAGCCCTAGGAAAATGATAATACTTGCATTGCAGTGGAGAGTAAGAGGCAGGAGACAATGAAGCGATGATAATGAGAGTTTCACAAGTCGCAAGCGAGCATTATTTCTTTAAACCGGTGTCATGATCAAATGCTCAGCAGACTAAGGCTGTTTAATCGTAAACTTCATTCTTACTATGAATCCCATTTTCATAATTATGTTGACATGTCACAGAATCTACTGTGACAGAGGCTTCAAATAACAGCTCAGGTCATTATTATAATGCATGAATTAATTTAAATGTGTTTATTATTCCTGACAATTACTGTTCAGATATTTGGGGTCAGTACTTTTTTGTTTTTTTAAGAAATTATTATTTTTATTCAGCATGGATGCATTCACTTGATCAAAGGTGACAGAACACATTTTAATTTAGCAGAAATTAACACTTCTATTTCAAATGCATGCTGTTCTTTTAAACTTTTTATTTATCAAAAATCCTAAAAAATAAGTAAAAAAAGTAAACAGCTTCCTCAAAAATATTAAGCAGTTAAATCATTTTTTTTTACATTTAAATATAATGTTTAAAAAGAGGCAAAGTAGCATATTAGAATGATTTCTGAAGGATCATGGGACACTGAAGACTGGAGTAATGATGCTGAATATTCAGCTTTGTATCACAAATAAAAATATTAACTCCAAAATAAAATATTTTATGTTTACTTTAATTTGGATCAAATAAATGCAACCTTGGTAAAAACAACAACAATAAGTGGCTTTCAAAAACATTAAAACATTATGATTTCACAAGCATGCTTTTTAACAGGAGTGTATGTGTGTGAAATTACCTGTACTTACTTTAAATAAACCTGAAAATGAATCATTAACATAATTATTTAAACACACACACACAGCAACAAAAACCACAAATAAAACTGCCAGTTTCTTTAAACTCATTCAAAACAGTCTCTTTCTGTTGAAAAGGGAGCTAAATTTATAGAATAAGCAGCAAAGTGAAGCAGGCTTTACGTTGGCAAAACAAGAGCGCAGAAGGGCAAGCTTTCAGAGAGAAACTGGAAGTGTTAAATGAATCCAAAAATAAATAAATTAAACCAAACCCTTGAATACAATCTAGACATTAACTATATTCGTTTTTCTGGCGGCGGTCTGAGGTGAAATTAGAATCAGCCTCAGGTCAGTTACATATTCCTCCAGTCAATTCATTCATCAGCGGCTTATCCCTGCTCCCTATTATTTTGCACCTAATTCCAAGGCATGTAAGTGTCTGGTTAGTGCTATGTCAGCCCCCTGCTGGGATCCTGTCAGAGCACACCGAAGCTCTTAATTGAATACTGTATTACCACTGTTTTCGCCGTAGGGTGCCCCCACGACACCCGAGCTAGACGAAGGCAGCCGGCACGACCCCTCTCTCCAGCCTCATTAATTACTACATCACATCCCTGCCTTCCACTCCTGTGCCAAAGGGTCCCTACCGGCAGCTCATGTAAAAGCCAGAGCAGTGGAAACATCAGAGAAAACTCCCTTTAATACCCATGAGGCTCTTTCACACCAGCCAAAGGACAGGCGAAGCAATGATAAGACCATCCCGGAAGAGGACAGGGAATACTGTTGACTTTAGCTATTTCCTGACTGATTTTTTTTTGCATGTCGTTCACTGGCCTCAAACGCGTTCTGCCACTGTGATCGAAAACAGAAGAGCCATCAGGAAGCGGCCCTGGGAACTGACCAATGGCTGCCCTCACAATGTCAAAGAGCAGAGATTCGGGTGCGATGTTCCTGTTTGGGGACAAAGGATATAATCATATCTGAACACACATCCTGCCTTTGGCTCTCACGGCCATGTATTGATCAACAGCCAGCGGATGAAGAGCACGCTGGAGCTTCAAAGAAAGAGAAAAACTATCAAGTAAGAGGAGAAAAACTGAGAATATTACTCTCGGCACTTCAGGCGCTAAAATAAACTAGGAAACAAATAATTAGATATTATTTAATAGGCCCTAGTAGTCTGGTAGTAGTAGTAGTTGTAGTCTTGTTACAGTATATTACTTGCTTTGTTTACACTGGCTGTAATGAAGTCTGATTTATTTGCTATAACATTGTCTTCAATATCCAATCTATGTGCTTGTACATCAGTTGCTATAGTAACAATGAAATGTTAGCACAATGGTAATAGGCTTATTCATACAGCAGCTAAAAGTAGCTGTTATTGTGAAAAGAGAGACAAATAATAGGAAGCGTTTCTATACTTATGTCTAACATGACATCTCCCTGAACTCCTAAGGCCCAACAGAGGGCCCAAGCAGCTGAGGGATTTTACACATTCATGCATACAGCATTCTGTGTTGAGAAATGCTGAGTCATTCACTCATTCAATATTCACAACAGAGGAAATGTTACATAGTTATACAAGGATAGAGCAAACGAATAAGAGCGCTCGGACAGATTTTCACACAGTACTGTACAATGTGTATTACATTATACATTTAAATGTTTAAGTATTGCATCTCGAATGGCACAAAGAAGCAACGATCTTATGTGGCAGAGACTACACTTTTATACAGAGACAAAAAAGTACCGCTGATAGACTTGCTGCTCTTTGTTTCTGCTCGGGAGGCTGATTTGCTGTTTGCAGTGTTGCCATGTCCTCAAATTTACCAGTGCTTTTAGACATGTTGTTTGGTCTTATCTTAATAATTAATAATCTAATAGTTAATAATGTGGGCTGCTGTGGATATGTGGATACATATATATTTTTTAGTGTTAGAAAACAGAGAGTAGAGCATTTCGGTGTTTTAGTGTTTTTTGTGGGTGTCCTTGTTTTTTTCTTTCTATGAAGATCTGGCAACACCGACATTTTACCGCAGGGCTCATGAGCACAGCTATAGCCACATGTAAAAATGTGCAAAGTTAAGACGTCTTTCACTGTTATTCTCTTGCATCTCACATACAGACGATGTCTCATTTACGAAGCAAGTTAAAATACGTCAGTAACAACTAGCTGTTCGGTTCGTTCCGTACACACCGCATAAAATGTCTGTAAATGTCTACATCTATTTTTCGGGAGTACAGTTTTCATAGCTGTATTTTACTGAATTGAGTGTGTACAGAACGCAATTAAAAAGTAAAAGGTAAACTGACAACTAAATTTAGCTCCAGTGTGTACGTGGACAACTATAATACAGTATATCTTTATTTAGACTTTACTTCTACTTTCACACAATTAAAGTGCATTAAGTACAAAATGATGTTTCCAGTTCAGCAGACTTTAAATATACCAGTAGTATAATATTGCAGTATATTATTTATTTCTAAGTACATAAATATGTAAATGAATTTGTAGTATACTTATATTTAAAAAATGTGGTTATATATATATATATATTTATACTACGGGGCCATTGAATGCTTGCATCTGATTGGCTGACGAACGTTCTGAGGTGTGCAATTATTTTCAGGGAAACGCACGGCGAACGTAGTTCCAGGCAGC
>JAUCMT010000068.1:12407640-12440435 GCA_032357475.1 Enteromius thamalakanensis
AAGAAATGGACAGCACCTGAGTTAAATATATGAGTGTCACAGCAAAGGGTCTGAATACTTAGGACCATGTGATATTTTAGTTTTCGTTTTTGATAAATCTGCAAAAATGTCAACAATTCTGTGTTTTTCTGTCAATATGGGGTGCTGTGTGCATGAGGAAAAATAAACTTAGGGCTGTCACTGAAAAACACTGAAATAAAAAAGCATATAGGAATGCACCTCTTAATTACTAAATGATCCTTTAAACAGTAAATATCATCAATGTGCAAATTTCAGAAATGTGCAGTTATTAGTAGAAACCTTTTCCGTTAAGAATAATCTTAATATGAGTGCATTGTAATCAAAGTGGCCCTCTACATCTACTGGTATTTAATCCACTAGACCAGATTGAGAGAGCTATGAGAAGGTCATGTCCTTCACTTTTAATGTGATTTTAGTCTCACAAAAGGCAGACATGTCCTCATCCCATTCATTGTTATAATCTACTCACACAGTGTGCTGGTAAAGGCAGCCCGTTCTCCATTATCACGTTACTTAAATACAATTGATTTTTCTAACGAGGGGATATGGAACTTAAGCGGGATGCTATTCTGAAGAACAGAGGAAAAATGAATCATCATCTTCGCTTTTGAAGTCATTCACTCATGTTTAAGCTGCTCATTTGTATCCATACAACCCAGCCCACTATTATTTGAATCAAAGACATGGCTGATTATCAGTGAAATTAATATTAATACATCAATTTAAGATGAGGGCACAGACACATACAGTCTCTAAAGGCTCTAAAGTAAACTAAGAAAATTTGACAAACTGTCATTGTGCATCTTACGCTCATATGGCTGACAGGATGGAACGCTAAACCTAAATAGGGCAAGTTTTTCATGATATGAACCATTTTTGAACTTCAATGTAAAAATGCTCAGACTTTCTGATGTACAGGTTCTTTCCTGTAATGATAAAATACATTACCAGTTAAAGTGAATATTCTATTTTTTTCCTAATACGTCATTATGTGCATGTGCGGACAGATCATGCAAGCGGAACGGAACATGTACCGACAGTTGTCATTGTATTACAGAGGGAAAGTAAGCTTGGCTTTGTGGACTGACTCCTAATTTTCATAACCAAATATACAGAAATTGTAATTTTTTACGAACAATAAGGTAAATTAAGGTGTGTTTGTGGTAATCTAATCATTTTATATAATATTTTATAAATTAAATGTGAGCAGTATTAAACATATCATACATACAAGTAGTTTCCATTTAATTGTAATATGCAAAATGCAAAACTAAGTGGTAAAATCACCGTAGAGAGCACAGTGAGATGCTATCAAAGCACAGTGTTGTGTTTCTGTGATCAAATGTGGCTCAAAGCATGTCCCTTGAGTAAGAAGGAGCCCTGCTTTAATAGACCCGATGCTGACGAATGCATTGGAACCACTACACCA
The DNA here is from genome assembly GCA_032357475.1 of Enteromius thamalakanensis. Lineage (NCBI taxonomy): Eukaryota > Metazoa > Chordata > Actinopteri > Cypriniformes > Cyprinidae > Enteromius > Enteromius thamalakanensis. Next base: position 12,409,091 of record JAUCMT010000068.1, read on the forward strand.
TGCAACAAGGGTCAGGAAATGTATCGTTCTCAAGCAGGCCAGTGAAAATTGAGCACACTACGAATGCCAAAAAACTCCCACACCTGTAACAAGATCAGATGGCATTGTCAAGAACTTTATTGCCTTGTGAAAAGGAACAGATAATTTTACAACTGCACTAAAACTTGGACAAGAGCAGAAGTTCATGTACAGTATATTATTCACACGATGAATTGTATAACAATGAAAGCATTTATGAATAGAGAATATTTGCATTCAGTCGCAGCAGATGAAGGCATATTGTTTGAAGGACTTTCAAGATCTCAAAGGTAATAATAGTCCAATACAAAGGCTTAAATTTATTATTACGTTTATTAAGCACTGCAAAATTAACCGTCTAGTCATGTTTCTTATGCTTCATAACTCCACAGAAGCACCATAAATCTCATTTGTGCATATAAAATTCAAAAGTTGGTGGTGAAAATGAAGAAGCACATATGGAGTTTGAGAGCTTTGATGAAGGCCGACGTTCTAAGTGATTAGGGAATTCAATTTTAATCAGGTTCTGACCTCAGACAAATTGAATACAGTCCATTTTATAGTCCTTTTGGACAAGCCCTGATCACTGTATGCTTTCAATATATAGAAAATACTTCTCCATACAAGAAAGTACGTCATAGAGGTTTGTAATAACACAGGGGCGAATATAATGGTCACAAAGTTTTTCATTTTTGGTGTCTTTTTCACGCTGCAAAGCAAACACTTGTGAATGAAGTGGCATATTTCAAATAAACAATTGACAGTGAAGAAAGCAGGATATGCTTCTAACTTTATGCCAGATTCTGTGGTTGCTACAATAAACCCTGTTCCACGACACTCCGACTCGACCTTTAATTTCACCCCAGGAAAAGGAATCTGCGCCGTAACAAAGCCATCAGCCACACGCGCTGAACTCTACAGGGGTTCCCTGCGTTCATTTCCCCTCATTTTAAAAGCCATCTTCACCCTGCATCGGAAAGACTTCACTGATGGTCTATCATATCACATTTTCTTTAGTGCTCACAACCGAACCAAGTAGAAACGGTACTGTAATTTCAGCAGGGAGAGCAGCTCCCACAAAGGACATTTTTTCCTGGCGTGAGAAATTATTTGTGCAGCCAAACAGAGCATCATTTTCCAATTTGGATTGAAATCAAGCGTGTTTTCCCCGTATAAACATATTTAATTTGAATCAAAGTGAATATGTTATGATCTAATTATATTCTTGTGTGTGCCTTGTTGTGTTTCTCATGTGCCAAGGAACATAATCTGTCATCAGGAATATTTATGCAATATTTATTCAATAATTTATAACTTCGATTTATAACTTTTCAACTTAATATTTTGCAAACTGATTTGATTTCTGATTTTGACCTAAAAATGGTATCTGTTTTTGTGTGTTTTTGCCTCTTTCGTTTATATGATATGAACTTTCACATGGTTCCTAATGACCAATACTGAGCAAACTAGCATCCCCTTAAGGCCAGTATTTACAGCAATAATTAATTAATGTGGAGAAGGACTACTACAGTGCTGAAATAGACTGCAACATGATGACACTCTTGGCACAGACCCCAGTCACAAAAAAATGATGGATCATTTCTGCCAAATACTAACCATCTCGCCCCTGCCAGTACTGAAATAGTTGTAATAATGTAATTTGTGAAAATTCTCAACCATGTTGGTGAAGGCTGTTAACTTTTTTAAAAAGATTTCATGCTTCTTAACATTTTTATAAATGGGAACACAAACTTGAGCGAGCTCTTATCACATTATAGTCCTCCATGTCTGCTTCGTTCTCTAAACTCATCTCTAAACAAAATCTACTGCGGGTGGCAGATAATTTTTCTTATTTAGCCCCCAAACTCTGGAACAATTTACCTAACACTGTGCGGAAGACGGGCACACTCGGTCAGTTTAAATCTAGATTAAAGACACATCTCTTTGCTCTGGCTTACACTTAACACACTGTTACACATTTATTAATCAAATCTGTTAAAGGATTGTTAGGCTGCATTAATTAGATCGGCCAGAACCGGGAACACTTCCCTTAACACACATACTTGTTACATCGTAAAATAAATGGCATCTACGCTAATACTAGTCTGTCTCTCTCTTATTCTGTTCCTCAGTCCGTATCCAGATCAGATGGTGTACCAGCACAAAGAGATGAACTTAATCGGAGACAAGAACACCTAGATGAGCTCTGTGGACAGATCGCTGGATTGAGATGCACACAAATAAACTCTATAAATCCTTTACACAATCTGAAATGTGCTTAAAATTGAACTGGCAGTTAGGTGCTGGGTGTCCGGCCAGAGGAGAACCGCCCCAAACTAAGCCTGGTTTCTCCCAAGATTTTTTTTCTCCATTCTCGCACAGATTGGGTTTTGGTTCCTTGCTGCTGTCGCTGGCAAGGAGGGTTGTGTTATTTTTCATATATATCTTTGTATCAGTTTATTGTTTAAAATTATCTGTTCAAATCTTTTGAAACCTAAAAAAGTTCTGCTAGGTAAAAGGTAATCTTTTCAATGTAGTTACATACTGTGACTGGGATTGTAGAGAGTGCTTTAAAGTTGCACTTAAACTGCAGTTTGGACCTGCTAGTGTCCACTATATGAAACAAAATCCTAGGTTTTCTTTCAAAAAAAAAAGGAAAAAAATCTTTTCGACTGAAGAAAGAAGGACATGAACTTCCTGGATGACATGGGGTTGAGTAAATTATCAGAACATTTTAATTTTGCACTGAACTAATCCTTTAAAAACAGTACAGTTTAATTCAATAATAAATAAAATATAAAACATTATTTAGAATCAAATTAAAATGTAAAACTTTAATTAGTCATTGTAACACTACTAGTGAATTCAGGCACCATCACATTAAAATGTACATTTTTGGCTTTAATCTTAAAAAAAAACAATAATTTAGCCATTAAGCATATTTAAAAAATAATATATTTTTTAATTTTGTACAATATGTTATAATGCCTAAATTCACTTATATAATACAAAACAGCTCATTTTAGTAGATTTTGTACACACAAAAGTAGTACAAACATGAACATTATGTTTTTCTTACTGAAACACGATTGTTAATATCAGTGTGTTCCTTATGTTAATCATTTAACTTGCCCAGGGATGGCAGATGGATAATAGCCTTTAGCACATTTACAGTAATGTTTATTAATGTCCATTGTCCCTGTTCAATACATAAATACAGATAAAAAATGTTTTGGTGTTTTACAAACATGCTATATGAAAAGTGCTTTTACTACATCTCCACCGAGGCGCACTTAAATAACGTGAATGCACAGTGCTCCTACGCAGCAACAGTGCACACAACCCCTGTCTTCCCCAAAGTTACCTCTCTGCCTGCATCTGACAGCATGTGGCAGTGCTGGGAGGTCACGGATTAAGAAAAGCCAAACAGAATTCGGCGTGATTCTGGCAATAAACCGAGCGTTCTCCCTATAGGCCTAGAAAATGGGCAGCTCATGAATATGCATGGCGCATGAGGAAAATCCCTCACAGAGTGAAAGGGGACTTCTCTGGAATGAGGCAGAAAAAGACAGATGGAGAAATGCAGCAAGCTTTGCGCAAACCATATATTACAGAGGAAAGAGTCTCTACTTCTCACACCACATCATAACAAACCGAAAGGGCTGGAGACCATTAGTATTACCATTTGGATGTGGGCGATAACTTTCATGAGATGTTGCGGTGTGCCTTTGAAGGGTAAAGAAAAGTTAACCGGTAGTCAAGAACTAAATATATGGACCCATCATAGGAAAGAGCGCAGCCCGTTCGCCGTAAACACAGACAATTACCCTCAACCTCATGCTCCTCATGAATAAATGCAAAAGTTTGGTATGACTTTGAGTGGCTCAATGGTATTACGGCTCAGGTAGACATCACTCGAGCCAATTTCCCAACATCAGTTCTAGCACGGTGTCACATCTTGTTACTCTCTCATGACACTAGAAAGCTGTTGGGATATGGCAGAAATATAACACATCTTTCAGCAGACCAGAGCTTTTATTAATTTTTTTTCCAGGATGCTTTACTTTCGCCTACCAAAGAAAGTGGATGAAGAAACACAAGCAATGTAAATCTATTTGATAGAATTGGTAATTGTGTGGTGCGCCCAGCAGTGCTGCTAAGAGCCGAAATGGATGGGCACCGTCAGCTCCTCTCTGTCATCCTGTCAGTTGTCCAAAGCCCCAGGGACCGAGGCCTCCTACTGACTCATTTCCATAGCCGCGCTCGTGCAGGTAGGGCTTAAAGGGGGAGGTAGGATGGGTGAGTTAACCAGACACACCGGAGAACGGCCAGTGCTCCCAGGTGGAATTAAGCAAGCCAGGCAGGTTCGCCCAAGGTAAGTGAAAAACCTGTTAGGAATCTGCATGAACAAGGCCGGCTGTGGATTTGTAAATCATCCCTGCCCTTGCTGATCAACCGCACAGAGCAAATGTCACACGGCAGCTTGTTCTTTCGTTCTCCTTGCCTCCAGAATTGAAACAAAAGTGTTGTGCAAAAAAGCGTGCTCGCATATCTACACGCCAGCAGATGAATGTACAAGCTGTGTTGGGAAAAACTCAAACATAACTGAAGCGGACTGCACATAGCTGTCGATAAGGAAACGAAGGAAGAGTTTGTTAGGGGAAAATGACTGAAGCATCGATGCTCGAGGCAACTCTTTAAACACATGGGAGAATGTGTTTTTCACTCTGCACAATTTCTATACCTCCTGATGTGAATCTCACTGAAATATGTCCAGATCACATTTGACCCCGGAACCAAAATAACAATTTTGCATGAAGAAATACTGAAGGAAATTAAGTCTGCTTTTAGGATAAGTAAGATAGTTTGCCTTGTGACGTTCATTTTATGACAACTAAGTGCTACATTTCTATGCATATTTATGTATGTAACAAACAAGATTTCAGCAAGAACTTGGATTCAAGACTGTAAAGTTACACCGGAAAACATTAGGGTATTTAATCATGTTCCACAAGGATATATCTTGTAGGTTACCTACTGTAAATATAACAAAACTTAATATTTAAATATTAATATGCATTGCTAAGAACCTCATTTGGACAAATTTAAAGATATTTTTTCACTATTTCGATTTTTTTGCACCCACGGATTCAAGATGTTTAAGTTGCATCTTGTGAAATAGTTGTATAAAGTGAAACATATCTTGATTCCCTTTTCTTTTTTTTTTTTTATCTAACCCAACCATTCATACTTGCATTCAAATAACAAAAGATTATCATATGTTGGCTATACACACACAACACAGCTTTTACTGAAGCAGTCATTATCTCTGCTGGATGAGACAGGTGTGATTAAGAACACTGCTCTAACAACAGATTGCAGGTAATACATAACAGTGGTGGTCTTACCTAAAAGCAGGATGTGTATCAGCAGACAGCAGGCGGGCATAAAGGGAAAAAGAAAAGAGAAATTCAGATTAGAGGCCATGGATGTCATTACAGGGCATATGAAGACTTTCACAGCAAAAAGCCAGAGTGATTTTCACAGTCATATATAAAACCCGCCATATGTCAGAACTACTCAGGTTTCAGAGATTCCTTGTGCATTCCAAAGTTTACCTAGCTGTCTTAGATAAAGCGTTCTCATAATGCTCTGCAAACAAAAGCATGATACACACACATAGTAAAAACAAATAACAGCGAGATGAAGAGTCAGCCACTCGCACATCTGCGTGACCTCTGCTAAAAATGAACGGCCACAACAGCTAAAAAATATAACCAAGTTCGAGTGTAATGAACTTAGTGTGAACTCCATACTTAGGCTGGACCTTCTGTCCCTTCACCCACCCCCTCTGAACACACACACTAGCGGTCCAAAGCCACACACACGCTGGGTCTCTCCTCTATAAGCAGGGGCGGGACAGTTTCATTCTATGTGCACAGCTGTCTGCCTGAATGTTCCTCCCTAGTCGAACCGCAGGAATGAAAAGCCTTTTCATTCCATTGAACACCAAGCCCTAACATCAGATCTGTGGGCCTGCTGTCCTGACAGCCCTCCACGGCTCACCCGGGAGCTCCTTGATACGTCGCCTTCAACGATAAAGCTGAGATGGCCAATAACATATATCTTTTTAAGCTATGTCTATATATATATAGTGATGTTAACCTTAGCAAATATATTACTACAGCTCATACTTACAGTTAGAGATTTCAGTGAACCCTTAAACCTAGTTTTTCATGTGCTACTTGTCAGGCTCAATTTGTGCTGCAGACTTTGAATGATACCTCAAATTGTGCGGCTTGCTGAGGACTTTTCTAAGCTGTCACACTTACTGCATGGCAGCTGAAGCAGGCTGAAGCAAATTCCCACAGAGCTACATTTAATGCTGAACAGTAGCATAGCTATAAAAAGTAAAGCTATTACTATAGTTTAATTAGATTTCTTAATAGCTGGGCAGTGGTATTGTTAGCTAAAACACTTATTAGTTCTTATGGCTGCTGACTATTTGTAATATTTTGTTTGTTAAAATGTCAAGTAGCATAAAGCTATGCTTCTCCGAAAGGCGGCTCAGCTAAAATTTTGGTAGCATTGCTAGCTAGACTTTAGCACATTGAAGTTATTGGATGGACTACTAACTTATACTCAACCCAACGAACCTAACTCTGATCCGGGTCACGGCACCGATTTAATTGGTCCTATTTGCACAGTTAAACCAAGAAAGAAAACCTAGAAGGGTTAACAGAAGAAAATGTGCAATAATATCCTTGATCTGTGAAAAAGTATAAAAAGGTGCAATAGCACATCTTTGCAATGCTATAACTGTGAAATATCTGCAATGCATCTTTTGGCCAGTACTAGTACCTACAATTAAAATGAAACAAAAAACCACTTCTGTCTTAAGTATTTATTTATTTATAGATACTTTATTTAGTTTATAATGTTCAATTCTCTGTTTTATTCTCTTGTTGTTTGTTCGTTATTCATTTCTTTCTTGTCCATGTTATTAACTATTAACATTAGATGGTTTTTATCACCATTTTATTCCAAAAACTCAGCTTAAGCTAGATTTTCTGGCTGGCCCTGTGGTGTCAGCGTACTCTGTTTAAAAAACTGTTACAAAATTACAGTATTTATAACACAGTGACAAATTTGGCTGCGGAGTTGATTTGATATTATTGAAGATGTGTGGGATATTGGAAAGGTAATCTGTAGGGACATCAGTGAGAGATTGCTTTCCTTGAGTGTGCTGAGAGTCGGTGTGTGATTGACGCGCGGCAGGTGGTGGGGGCGTCTTCTTATCAGGTGGCCTAAGGGACAGGGTCAGAGGCGCGGTGCTAGTTCGATTAAGAGATGGTGTCATAACTACACGCCCAACCGTGTACTGCAGATGGATTGGGGGGATCTTCAGGGAGCCCCTGTCTCAAAGTCTCATTGAACGAGTAGCTCCTCCATCTGTCGTTTGACTACTAAGGCATGTTGTCAACTCACAGCGCCACATTCAGCCTCCTGATGTAAAGCCTCTAACTGTAGCTCCATCATTCTACAGGTTGGAAGGCTATATATAATATTGTTTTTTTATGCTGCTATATTTTAAAATACAAAAATCTAAAAAAAAGAATAAAAAATCTCGAAAGAATCTGAAAAATACCAAATAAAAAAAGAATACAGTAAAACAGTAATAGCCTATAAGCCTACGCTACTTCTAATAGGTGGCAGATGGAATGATGGTAAGTAAAGAAGAGAATCTTCAATTGAACAATATTTAATTGGCCTTTTCAATTAATTTAAAACAATTTATGAAAAGATCTACATGTCCCATCATTCTCTAAGGCAGCACAAGAATGAAAAATTGCATTCATCGCACTGAATACACAAATTGCTGTATTTTGTCACATACTGTACAGTAAGTGCTTTCTGATTTTGTCTTAAGACTAAATCACATTTTATTTAGACTAAAATAACATCACAACACAATTACACTTGAACTTTTCAAGACTACCTGACCACAGGATTAGTCAGCATGAGAGTAATTTAATTTGATCCAAAAAAAAAGCTCTGATTAGAAATACACTCAATGCAGCGTATAGGGCGCAGTTTTCCCAATTAAAGATTTTTTAAATTAGGGGCATATATTTTTAGTGTTTCAGCTAGGCATTCAGGTGTACAATAACAAGATGTTGAAAGGACTTCACCATAATTCACATTACCATTCCAAAGAAATGCTGTTTACTATCACAGATTTTTACAAAATTATTAAGAAGCAGAACTGTTTTCAGCATTGATAAAAAAAAGAAGTTTCATGAGCAGCAAAACACCATATTCGGATGATCTCTGAAGGATCATCATGTGACTGATGCTGTAAATTTAGCTTTGCATCACAGAAATAACAAAAACTTTAATATGCATTTAAAAAAAAAACAACAGTTATTTTAAACTGCCATAACATTTAAATTCTTTTAATGTTTTTTAAATTTTAATTGTGTATTCGTGTCTTATAAAAGCATAAAAACTTGTGTACATCGTGTTAAAACAAACTTACGGTACACTTCTGAGCTTGGTGCTGATTTTCTCTGGCTTTAAAGTGTTTTATCTGAGTTAACTCAAAAAGATCAAACTGTTCAACTCTCCACATGTGTCTGATATTTGTTCAATGTCCACATTTCGAACTGCCTTTCAGCGTACTGAACATGAAGGCAGGGAGCTCATGTCTTCATTTTCATCTTAATGTACAAAAACCTAAACTAAATCTGCTATGAACGATGTAAGATGTCTTTAGATGTCTTATAGAAGAAGTCTTTGTGAATACGAGATTCTGGTGATGGTAATCTAACAACGCTGCTTGTTTCAGAAAGCTTCTGTGAAGAAAGCCTGTTGACGTATAGACCTGTATCATGCCCTTATAGCATCCAGCTCAGAGCACTACTGTATCTCATCTCTTTCATTAATACTAGACTTTAATTCGCCCACCATTCAAAGTTTAACTAGAGATATAGGACTTTGCTGAAGAGAACCTAAATTGCTCCTGACTCTTTTTCAATAAATTATGCAGCAATGTGGGCTGTGAAGAAGAGCCGTAATTCAAAATCATTTCATAATCTCACTCAAGACCGCATGGACAGACAAACAAACAAAAATTGCAAGAATGTGTGTACTGACGCGATCTGCGGTAAAGGTTGAAACACTGCGGCGGAACACATTAGATTCATCAACTGCATTTTCGTTTTCCCTCTTCCTTCACTGATTTTCTCAATTTTATTTTACTGTTCTTCAGACTACACAGGCAGTTCAAAAGACGTCCCTCTCAATTCCTCAAATGCCCTAAATTACGAGCAGCTTCTTCAATAACCACTAAACAGACACAAGACAGGCCTTCTCCTTTCATTTCAATCTAACAATCATTTCAGATATGTTCAAAAAGTCTTTAAAAAGAAAGCAGGTTTTCAAGAGTGACCCCTAATTTAGCTGCCAGGGAAATGTAAGAGTAGTGCACAACATTTGCTGATGATATCTGCTTCTCTGACTCCATTGAGCAGATGCAGTAAGCGAGATGCTTGATAACATCATGTTCTTAGCCAGAATTGTGAAACTGCAATAAGTGGAACACCAAGAATGAAATTACAAGATGATTGTAAGAGCAGATCTCAGTCTTAAATTTTACACAAAGGGGCTGAGATAAAGAGAAAGCAATCTACAAAGACAGATCAGAATACATGTTGTATAAAGCCCGGTGCTACTTTGCCGTCTGAGACATATTTCAGGATTTATTTTACTTTAGGGCAAAATCTGCAGTCTTTTATTGCTTAGTGTGACTGTTTCTCTGCTAAGAGTGGCTGTCAGTAAGTTTTTATTTTTTATTTTTTGGAAAGAAAGATTAAAAAAGTTACAATAAAGAATTTTATAATGTTTTTTAAAATATATTTTTCACTCTATGTGAACATGGACCACAAAACCAGTCATAAGTAGCATAGGTGCATTTTATGTGTCAAAAATATAGATTTTTCTTTTATACAAAACATTATTAGTATATCAAGTAAATATAAAGTTTCATTAATATATTTTGTAAATTTTCGACTGTAAATATATCAAAACTTAATTGTTGATTAGTAATATACAGTATATTGCTAAGAACTTCATTTGGATTAATTTTAAGGTGATTTAATCAATATTTAGATTATTTTTTGCACCCTCAGATTCTAGATTTTCAAAAAGTTGTATATGTCAAATATTATCCAATCCTAACTAAGCATACATCGATTTAAAAAAACAAACTATTTATTCGGCTTTTAGATGATGTATAAATCTTCATTAAAAAAAAAAATGGGTCACATATTATTATTTTTTATTATAATCATTTTGCTATTTATTTTTTTAGGGTACAGTTTTTCTTGTATTTTACAGATATCATTTAAATTTTGCTTGTAAATGAGGATGTTTATGCACCGTCTGGTGTCTTGCAATTTCCAGACAACACTATCAATCATGATCAAATTCTTCACCAGAATGATTATCATATATCTGACATGTCTGTTTCTGCTTCGCTAGTGACGCTGTACAATCTGACTAGCAACAACCATGAAAGACAGAAAAAAAGGCACAGTGTGAGCCTTCCAAGGTGCACACTTTAAATCAAAACACTAAATCACATTAAATCATGATTTGTTACTCCCTATCATTTGTGCCCAGTCCCTTGATCACCTCTAATTGGCTGGAAAAAGTACTTCCTGTTGGGCAGAGAGTGAAAGCCAGGGGGTTTCAGCACAGTCAGCAGGTCACGAAGAGAAAAGAACTTGCACAACACGCACAAAAGTTGCTTGTTCCAGCTGAGAATAAAACAAACTCATCCTACCTCCAACAATAGAAAGATAAAAATCAACCAAACAGCAGCACTCTGGGATTTAAATTTGCTTTCTGACGTCTATGGAGCCTTGTTTATTCACCTTTCACTTAACTATCACGGAGCTACCGCAGTGATGTATTGCAACGACAAGAATTTGCAAATCAAACCATAAGTATTTCACAAACATGATGCGCTACAATGGCTTACAGCAGAAATACAACACCGGGGAGTCATAAAAAGTAATCCAGCGGGAGTGTGTGCGTCACAGGAAGGCCGAATCTAGCCCTAATCCTCTGTGAATCACATATAATGACACGTCTTTAAAGCCGCGGCGTTTGAAGCAATCATAATCGCTATAGAAAACAGCCCATGAGTAATTAACCCGGCTCCTGCGAGGCACATCAAGCTTCCTATTAAAGATGTCTGATCTCTTTCAAAGTTGTCCGTCACCTGTCAGTCAGCGCACGTACGCCGACAGCCTCGTCAAGCAGGAATTAGCGCACCTTTGTCTGCTTAACTACCTGTGCGAGACGAGAAGGCCAGGACAGGAATTTCTGATTCGCTGCTCAGTTCCTGACAACTTTCTCACAACTCTTTCAAGGGCCTCGGAGGTGAAATTGAATCTTTGCGTGAAGGTCTGCGGTTGGACAATAGCCAGGCATGCCATCCTCGTTTTCTCGGCATGAAGAATGGGGCTGACAAAGCGTGCGAAGAAATCCCGCAAGTGCGGATCAGAGGTGCGAGTGCGCGAGAGCGTGTGATCACAGACCAGATGGAGCTATAACAGAAAGTAACATAAGTGTAAACAGTAACTTTAGTTTGTATGCTGTGTGAATGACGGCTGCACGTAACAAATTCGCAAGCGCATGTCGTCCGTCTGCTTTGAATGTAATGAGTAAAAATAAGCCCTTTAAATTTATCTTTGGCAGTGAACAATGGCTCACAGCTACAGTATGTGCTGCTAGTTCTGCTATCCTGGTGATAATGAGAGAAAGATCAATAGCTTCTGGAGGGGTAAAACCAGACATACAGACACGTACAGAATATTGTTGTTAGCTGGGAGTTTTCTCTTTCAGCCAGAGGTTAAATGAGGTGCAGAGATGAATGCTGGACAATAGAATCATGTCTGGCTTTTTCGCTTTCACGTAAAACTCAGTATTTGGATGATTCTAAACCCTTTTAACAAGCAAACTGGGCTGTCTTAAAACAAAACTCAGACAAAAACTAGGCTAGGATCTGATAGCCTTGTCAAACACTGTTACTCCGTTTTAAAAGTAATTCAGACGGAGTCTGTAAGAAGAAAATATATGTTTAACATTATAACTTTAACTTAAAACTTACTATTTATTTTACAGGATTAATTACGAATGTTTTTGATAGTAAGAAATAAAAACTATAGAATCCAATCAAGATTTTGTAAAGCTCACCAAGTCTGCATTTTTGTGATCACAAATGCAGTAAAACATATTATTAATATATATAATAATGAATTAATACAATTTTTACATTTAATTTAAAATTTTATTTTAATTTTTTAATTTTCAGAATCGCTTCAGAATCTTCAGTGTCACAGAAAACAAATAAACATTTTGTATACATATTTTGCACACACACACACAAACACACACACACACACACATACATATAGATAAATATATATAAAGATGTATTCATTAATCTAATATTGGGTACAGTACAGACAATTACACAAACACACACAAATATTTCATTTAGTGCTCTAAGAAAATCTTTAATTTCTTTATATTTGAGTAAATGCATTTTTTAAAAGGTGATCCACATATTTGGAGGTCAAGGGCATCAGTTTGCAAACTCCTCTCTTGCTACACAAAGTAAAGAAGTACATTTGAGTATTGCAAAGGTAAATACAACAGCATTTAAAGTTGTCTTCATTTGCCATTCAAATATGTGCTTTATTGAACGCAACATCAGCATCTTAAGTTACAGGGACAATTCTACTGGGATCTTTCAAGGATAGTCTCTCGCTGAGTTTGAATCAATAAGCTCTTAGTTATCAATTCAGATCTTTAACCACTAGTTTACAGTTTCCACTAAAAAAGATTAGCAGGTTCCAAAAAGAGCCATTGAAACCTCTCAACATACTAGCAGCCTTTAAAAGGCATTTCCGACCACCAGAGTCTTGAGCAATACTCTCTTCTGCAACACCAACATCTGTTTAGCAGCTTAAGGAGATAGCCATGTCTAAATGGCTCGATCCTGCGGGACGGCATCTACACAGTAATGGACACAATGTTTTGTGTTTTAACTGCTGCTGGCTCATTTTGAATCGGTGAGACTGCGCCACTCCTCATCTGGCACGTCCCTGATGCATGAGAGCCCAGGAGAGATGCCAACTTCATCCTGCCCATGGCACTCATATCCAGAAACACAGCATTCTCTGAGCTAGACTTTTCCATGCAGTTCCCACTGGGACTGGGATGGTTGTTCCATATCAATGCCAGCCTGAAGCGAAACCCAAACACTGGTTCGTAGCTGGCTGATTATTTTATCCAGAAACAAAGAAAGAAGAAAGGCATCAGATAAACTCCCCGATTTCAAAATTGACTAATCAGTGGTTTGCATGAAAGATAACACTTCATAGGCAGAAAAAGGCTATTGGTTCATAACCAACTTAAAATCTTTGTGAAATCTGTTCAAAATCATTGACAAATCATTCACTTTCAAGTGAATCCAGATCATGTGGATTCCTATTAAAATGATTGGATTTTGCCCATGAAATATTGCTGAACAACTCTATATGTGACTGCATTGTGACTGTCCATTGTCATTAATTTAGCAATGTATGAAGATGTCACACAAGCAGCTTTGGTCAAAGTGGGTAACCTGCATAATCAACATGAATCCACTGCGAAATCAGCACATCTTTTTGTAGTAGGGGTTGCTTAAGATTTAAAAGAAGTCGCTGGGCTCACTGTAGTTTTATGGTTATAAATAGTGCTCAATCAGGTAGTTTCATAACCAACCATGATAAAATTCAAGATGGTTGGCATTAGCATTTAATATATCAATAAACTATATATGATTACCGTGATTTAAAAAAAATGCTGTCCAACTTTAATCAAAGTTTGTAATCGCGTTTGTTTCATTTTATGTGAAAAAATGTGAAAGGTTTACAGAAGTAAGTTACATAAATCGAAATATGAACAAATTATTTTAATGTATCTCTGAAAGGAACTGACTGTCTTGAGGAAAGTAATGTTTCGAGGCTCTATTTCTGCTGTTACTTTTATTTTCAATCAGCCTTTCTGCCATTTTTGTTCAAAACAATGAAAAAAACTAAACAGATTTTTTGTGCCCTTTTGTACATTTTCAGCATAAGAAATAGTAAATTAAAAAATTGTAAAATAAATGTAAGTAAGCTATTGTGCACATTAAAAATATTTAAAAAAACAGAATAATAAGGCTTCTGAATTATTAAAAGAGCAGATAAAAATTTAATTTTTTAACACTTTTTAGCATTTAGTCACATTTTTCAGTAGATAGCGTTTTCCCTTTCGGTCGAGACAATCCAACTTTACATATGAGTTACATACATAACCTTAGACGTTATGTTATCTAACGAAACCAACATTTTATGCTTTTCATTTAAATTCTACTGTTGTTGCATTCATAAGAAACTTATTGTAATTATTTTTATTTATTTATTTATTTAATGGGAGTTAAAATAGAGAGTGTGTATGCACTAAATATATTTGGCCAAGCACTCGCTCAAAAAAAGCATATTTTTGAAAGATTTGCATGCTCAGCTCTGCACAAGACAAAGGCTAATGTATCAAATTAAATGAGCTTTTAGCAAGCCGATTTCTGTCTTTAAACATAACTTTCGACTTCCGACAATATGTTATATTGTAAGTGTACCTGATGAATGTAAGAACATGGCACACGCCGTGAGGAGTCGCAGGTGTTGAGAACGGCCCCGTTCAACCCACCAGCTCTTTCAGGACCAAAACTACTCTCCCTTTGAAGAAATTGATGAAAAGCAGATGAGAGAGTTAACCTCCAGCCACACTTGCCTGAGTCTTTTGATGTCTATCAAGGCATGTTTATTCACCTTGCATTCATGCTACGAAAATCTCATTTTAAGGAACAGAGGGCAGACCTGCCAGGCATTGCAGGGAACAGATAAAAGCAGATAGGAGGTGTCCAGAAGAAATGGCTTCCTGTGTTATCTTATTCCAGGACAAATTAGCTCCAGTCAGGGGAGGTTGTACGGGCATGGAGACATCATGCTCTCAGACGAGGCGGCGTTGTTCATGTCACATTGTATTGCGATACATCTCGGGACAATACGCCATTGCTATTGACATAAACAGCAGGCTTGATGTTATCTATGCCGGCTAAATCTTTTGCATCAGGGGAAATGTATCTAAATACTAATGCGCTACTTGGAAGCATCTAATTGAGATTATCAATGGAGTGCCTTTCCATCGGGATAGAGATTTTGAGTCATTTCATGCCCATAAATAAAAGAGAAATACAAACAGAAATACAAGCAAAGAAAGCATTTTATTTAACAGGCAGCCATTGTAAAAGAGCCACTGATGTCATATGTGAAGTCAGTGTTTCATCTGCTGCCTGTGCTCGTCTCTTTATCTGAAGGAGGAAGGGCGATCATCGAAAGAGAAGTCAAGAATTTTTCACAGAGAGGAGCATCAACAGAATGTGCTGACTAGGCCAACTGACATGAGTGTAGAGCTACAAATTTAATGGAAGAAATAAATATTGGCAAACCTTTTTCTGATTGCCATCTGATGATCTAGTCCAGATTCTATTTGTTCCTTATAATATATATATCCCCATACAATTGATTCAACATTAGTCATTACGCTAAAGAATGACTCTTAAAAAATATATAGACTAATGTTTAGTAAAACAGAAATGTTGTGAATATATATCATTATTTTGTTTTACTTTTAACAGTTACAGTTCATTTTACATATTACACATCTTAAAAAGAATTTGCTAATCAATTGAGAGAGTAGGTTCGGGTCAGTGTCTGAACAATTGCTGACTAATATGTGAATCTTAATGACTGAATGGGTTCATAGGAGTCATCTGTTTTTAAATGTCATTGATCAATGCAGGAAACACTAATGTAAATCCATCAAATGAATAGGAACGAACGCACACAAACTATCCCAGTCTAGCTTTTAAACATATCTCACAAGTCTATTTTAGCTGAATCCTGGCAAAAGATGTACATTGTTGCACAACCTGATTTTGAGTTTGACTGGGTCAACTTCTTTGTTGATGCTGGAAAAACAATGTGATGAGCCAATCAGATTTTGAAATTTAGTGAAATCAGTGTCAGTCATCTATCATTAAACATTTTTGGCATTACTTATTTTAGGTGTAGGGATATGGTCAAAACTACAATTTTGGATTACAAATGTTGAACTCAGCAAAATCAGCATATGCGCATGGGCGTTGACAGCTAATTTATAACAGGAGTGTTTGTGAGAGCTGTGTTGTGCAGTATGAGTTTCTTGGCCTTATTTCAGCTACTTTTATTTTCCCAAAACTTACTAACCATGCATCATATTTTTTTTCTAAAAAATGCAATTATGTAACTTCATTTTGGTCACATATTATTGTAGCACAGTTTGTGCTGATTACAAGAAAAAATCATGTTGGTCAATAGTATGTTATAAGAAGCTGAAAAAAGAGCAGAGCATGTCCAAACATCTCAAGGGCCCCAAAATCACCTCAGAGCCCAGAGGGTTAATCACATTACAGTATCAAGGGAAATAACGGACAATTTAGATTTTTTTGTCATAATCTTGCACCCCTACACTAGTCCTCTGTGCCACAGAGATTTCTTCAATGTACCTCCAGTGAAGAGGAAGTGAGGGTGGCCAATCTGACAGCTTGAGAAGCAACTTGTCTAATTTACAGACAAATTCGCAAGTCTTCACTAGTCAGTCAGCGTTAATTGCTAAAGACAGAAAGACTCAAAAGTGAAAGGACAGTGTTATTGTGTTCCAGCAAAGGCACATGATAAATGAAAAAAAGTTATATATATATCTCTGTTGCAAATTTGTGCACTTAACACTATGCTTGATGCGATGTGATGATATTTTTGACATGGTGCTTCTTTACTTTAGCAGCAGCACTCCATGACAATATGTCTAATCGAATGCGTTCAACTGCACACATTAGCTGCTCACTTGGTTAGACACCAAATCATTCATCAATTCTGCCAATGGTGAAAAGGCTCGAACATCATTATGGGTTGAAATAAGCAAACAACAGGAGCTCTTGCACTGTGGGAAAATGTCTGACCGAACCCCTCCAACAGCTAATTGCACATTTGAAGCACAACAAAATACCTAATGCCCACATTCAATGTGAATCAATACTTAACCAAATAACTCATTTGACATTAATAAATGTAAATTTCTTCTGACATTTAGAAATGATTTGCAAATTAATTTTCAATGCGTCTGAATGGGATTTTACATTTGAAAATCACTCACAATTAAAGTGCCAATATGTGTTTTCGGGCTGCCATTCATTCAGCAATGAATCACATTAAAATTCCAATATGAGTACAAATGAGGTCCTTATAGAAAAAAAATCCAAAGCTGATGTAAAATAAAAAACTATCTGTGAAGAATCTGTCATCCACAGCTACTGTACACCCGTACTGAATACAAATAAGGATGGATGTTCTTAAGCAATCTCTCGGTAGAAAATTCTGATTGTTGGCAAAAGATTATAGTTTTTTCTAAATAAGCAACTGCTTGATATTAATCTAGTATTGATTATTTCAAGAATTGTATGTAAATACTACAATAAAATAAACATTGATAAGTAAGTTTGTAAGTTAATAATGAAAAGTGTCATAATTTATTTAACATCACCTCCCATGCTCCTTCCGTGAAACATAAAAAATGTATTTTGAACAATGTTGAAAACTATGATGTCATGATGCAAAAAAAACAACAAAAAAAAACAGTGGCTTTCTCAAAATATCTTCTTCATGTTCTTTTAAATAATCTTAAAATATAATTACTGTCTTAACCGATGGCATAAATCTGGGACGGGACTATCCATTTGTCCACCCAATGGGAAAAAAACGTGGGAACGTGGGTTACCTTCGTAACCTAGACGTTTTTAGACTACACTTTGATTTTACATATCTACACACACACACCAACTTTCTTTTAAAGGGGTCATATGATGTTGTTAAAGAAACATGTGATTTAAGTTTTAACAAACGCATTATTTTACACATACTTTACGTTATTGTTTCTCCTCTAAGCCCCACCTACCTAATACAGGCTCACTGTTTGTGAAAAAAAAGTAAGGCGTGCTCTGATTGGCCAGCTATCCAGTTCGTTGTGATTGGCCGAATACTTCAGACGTGTGACAGAAATGTTACACATCTTACCATAATGTGATGTTGCATGCCAGAGCTATGACACAAAAACAATAAAACACATTACAAATCGGCATTTGTTGCATTCAGTGGAGACATTACTGATTATCATGACTTAGTACTGTATTTTGTCACATTGCATTGCACCTCTAAAATAGAACACCATGTCTGCATTCGTGATCAGAGAAGCAACAAACAAGCACTACCCTTCACTACTCAAAACTTGCATTTGAATAGTAAGTGGCAGGTCCTTTTAATAAGAAAACGTAACTTTCTTAAAGGTTGTGAGTCAGACTGTCCTTACAGAGTCATAACTTTTATAAAGAGTACTTCTTTAGTGTGAACACTTTAGGTCTTTGTAACTTTAGGGATCTTATCTATGCACAGGTTGCAATACTCCAAAGAGAAAGGAAATCTTGAAATAGTATCATATTAGCATATGACCCCTTTAATATTGCTTTTAACAGAATTGCATCACATATGATATTATATTATATATAATCTAAACAGTGACCAAAGCTTCACCAATAAACAAAGCCCCAAAGCTGTCAGTTGTATCTCCATCAGAGTTCAAGGCACACACAATTTAGGAGATGAGCAATATTTAAAGCATGACAAAGTCCTTGAGCATACACTGAGATGTCGGACCTTGGCAACTCATATGGATGTCAAGCAACTGTTGTTCCCCCTCTTCCACTTGTTATTTTTCTTCATCTGTGCTCAGATTGACTGCTTGAAAATGAGAACTGCTGAGGCTTTCAACGCCGAGTAGCTTGAAATTGACAGCACAAATTGAACTGAAAACTTTAGACATTTCCTCACGGGAGAACGTACACCGAAGAGAAACCTCTGATGGTTTACCTTGTGGTGTTAATTCTAAGCATTTCTTTACTTAATGCTGATCATCTGTCATTCTGTTAGTTTTGTTTTGTTTTTAGGTCTTAAAAATCTGCATGCATCTTTCATAGGAAGCTCTGGGA
Source organism: Enteromius thamalakanensis (assembly GCA_032357475.1). NCBI lineage: Eukaryota > Metazoa > Chordata > Actinopteri > Cypriniformes > Cyprinidae > Enteromius > Enteromius thamalakanensis. The sequence continues at coordinate 12,428,346 of JAUCMT010000068.1, forward strand.
ATCCAACCACAAGGTCACTATATAAAGGCACCAGCATGTTCTTCGTTTCTGTGAATCCTAATGAAATCCTCAGCGGCTGGGTTGCCTAAGAGAGAGAAGAAGTGCTAGTGAATGAATAGGAAAGAGGACTGCTTGGAATTCTACTCCGAGATTAAGTCGGGTTGGGCCGAGGGGTCACCAAGACTGAGGGAGATGGGAGGATTCGCCATCCTGCCTTTCAGCTCTGCTGGGTCAGAAATTGAAATCCAACGGTACAGATGGATCTGAAATTGGAAGTAACTTTACAGATGGAAAAGATGAAAACCTAGTTTGGGGAGTCCTGTAAGCTCTTGACAAGTGAAAGAATCAAATTAACCTCTGTGGCGGTTCTAGTGGAATTGGCTTTACCTGCTCATTGAGACACCCCCCACCCTTCACCCCCCCTGATGAGCTAAAGTCCTGTGAAGTTGTGTAATGAGAAATTAACCTGAGTTTAATGGGCCTGAATACCTGAGGCACAGCCTGACAGAACAAACGTGTGGATGGCAGTAACTAGATGAACTCTTGATATTTTCTTGTACTTTTTGGACTTTTTGGATGTTTTTAGTGAATGAAATACAAAAGATACGCTAGAAGAAAGAGTTTTGGTTATGTTAGTGTTAGTTAATGCATTATGTATCACTAACTAACTCTGTCATGACATTTAATGGAGAGATCAGCATGGTTATGTAGTTGAAAATGTTAATATGTCTTGGCGGAATAGACGTTCTTCTCTGCTACAGAGTAAGTACCAAGACTTGTTACTGCCAGTACATTCACAACACTCCATTTGTAAATTCAATGGGTATAGCTTCCAGTCTCGTCTGAGCTTATTTTAGCTGTACAATACATACGATACTGAAAATTGGTGTTATATATTATTTTAGTGTATTATCTTAATTAAAAACACCTTGGTTTGTAGTGGTTCTTCCTGGTTTACGTTAAAAAGGGGGATAGCATTCATGAATCACCATGATGCAGATCTATACGGGTGGAGCTGGGGAAGGAGGAGGGTTTCTGAAGTTCACTGCAACAGCAAGCACTGATTTGTTCAAGTCAGTCAAGTCAGTGACATTTAGAGGGGTCTGTAATATATTGCCAGTAATTGTCAGTAATATATCTGCACATGCAATGTATTACATTCTAAATAAGGCACTAAGAATTAATGAATATCTTTTCCCACACGTCTCTATCTTGATTAATGTTCATTTACAGCATAAACTATTTTCCATTATTAGATCATATTAGTTCATAATTAAAGCATGTATGAAATGACCAATAATTCTTCTGAAAGAAAAAAGACAAAACTGAAATGGACTGTAGTAATGAACACAATGTTCTTGTGCATCTGATCAAATAGATGAACTGTGCTTTTAATGTGATTGTTAATTCTGTATATATTTCAGTGAAAACAGGCGTTGCACATTTAGTTTTTACAGCATTTAAAGATGTTGAACTTATTTTTAAATTAAACTATGCACCTGCATTTTACAGACACTTATGTTACATTCTTTTCTAAATAAACTGCCATTAAAAGTCAGTCAGAGCTATAGAAATATATCCTTATATTTAAAAGGCAGGCTTCATATTTCATATAGATCATGTTTTAATGTATCGAGCTTTATAAAATAAAACAAGTCATCTGTGAATGGTGATGTGTTGCATCACACTTTTTTTACAGTCATATGTGTCTTAAATGAATATAAACAACGGATAAAAAATATGAATTTAAAATAATTGAATAACGTGTATTTGCCATGCCAGGTTTAATACATTCATAACATAAAAACTACATGAAGTACAAACTCTAAATAAAAAGAAAACAATGAATTTGCACATTTGTAATTGAATATAAAAACACAAAACAGCATGATGGAGCCCTTGATAGCTCAAAATAACAGTACCAGATGTATGTAAATGACAGATATTAGCACCTGTGAGTCACAGAGCTTGTGATTTCAGCATTAGAGGATTATAATAACTCTTTGCAATGGCTTAGCCTAATGCATCCTGCCTCTCATTGATAACTGCAAACCTGTGCCTTGACTGCAGCACCCTAACAGCCTGCTAAGCCACATCATTAGGTTTTCATGGTTTCTTAAATTATCACGGTGTAATTTTCTCTATTTCTATAAACCCACAATGGACTCCAGCATCAGTCAGAGAAAAATAGCAGTGATGCATTTATAATCATACACGCTGCTGCAGAGTCAGTTCACCGTATAGTATTTACGCACTTTAAAAATCGACTGGTCGTGTTATTATCTCAACTGCTATAGGCAGGCTTTATGATCCGTTTCTACTCAGATTAGCGAGATGACAAAAGCTTCTAAAAGTCCTCAAAAATAACCATGAAGCAAGGCTTAAATTGTGAATGTAAGAAGGAACAAAAGACAAATATGTAACATTCGTAAAACAAAGTCGTTAATGTTCTGGAGTCACATTCTCTCCTCATGGAGTGAATCATCAAGGGAGTGGGAGCACCTGCTGCGGCAACCACATTAAGCTAATTTTAGTTAAAATGTTTTAAAACATGCAGGTTTATCAGGCAGACAAATGTCATTTCTGCAGAGAAGCTCATCACTCATCCCAGCATGCTCTCTGTTTGAGATTACTCTCCGGCTGTCGGCGGCCTCGCTCAGCCATTCTCCCTTAACGCAATTAGCACGGCCCAATGCTGTCATGACATATTTTCATGACTTCAGATAATAGCATATTTTATGAAAGAGGTCTTGCGATTTAAGTTTGTCTCCTGTGCTGTCTTTGATGTGATGTTTACTCACACAAACATGGAGGGAATTTGATTGGCATGCGATCTGACCAATCATAACCTGCCCTTTTGTCCAAAAACAAACCAGACAGCGTCAGTGGACTTGTACTTGAAAAATGGTGTGTGGTCACCTCTTTCTGTGGTTAAAACAAGATACGTTCTGATGTTCATTCATGTTTATTTCATGCTGTAACTAGTGAAGAGGAAGAGATGATCGCTTCGCGTGCAGCTTAAACTGAGGCGTTACAGCCAATATGTCACAACACATTAATGAGCCACAAAATGCTAATTATTGTTTACATTTCATTAAAATAAATTACAAAATTTGAAATCTGAGACATTGTTTCATATCAAAAGTAGCCTGCTCTGTTTTGTCTGTTGGCATGGTGTCAGTTTCCTCTTAGTGTCAGCCTCAGACGTCACACTCACGGAAACAGATCAACTAAACCAGTGGTCAACAACCCAAGGCTGAAGAGCCGCATGTGGCTCTTTCATTTCTTTGCGGTGGCCCCCTTCTTTTAAATCTTCATAAATAAAGATTTTCTTTTAGGGATACAATTTTTTTGTGGCCAAAATGACTCTTCGGATGCTGAAGGTTGCAGACCCTGAACTGAACCTTAGATTCTCAAACCTATGTGAAATATTAAAAGATTGTGACATAGAATCTTTAAAATATGACCAAATTTTTTTACGTGATGCTGAGTGAAACAAACTTTGATTGGTTGTTTGACATGTTGGTCAAATGGCCTCATGGGCAGGACAATGAAAAGCTGCCATGGGTTCCAATCCTTCAGCCTTCAGCCTTCAGATTTAAGGTCTGGCTACTCAAGACTTTTTTCCTCTTTGCTTTGTCATGTATTTTTTCACAATATTGTGTGAGAGCGCTATGGCTTGTTGGACATACTAACAGTAACTAATGCAAAAGGGTCAATTCTGCCATCATTTACTCACCGTCATGTCATTCCAAGCCTTATGACTTTCTTTGCTCTGTGGAACACAACGTTGTAAAGAAGGTTGATTTGTTGACCGCTGACTTGCATTGTGTGGACAAAACAACCACACACAGACATTTCTCAAAACATCTTTTGTATTCCACACAAGAAAGTAATTAAGAGGTTTATAATGACATGGGGTGAGTAAATATTGACAGAATTTTATTTTTAGCTAGTTGAAGGGTATTGCACCCCAAAAATTTGCCATCATTTCGTTATGTCATTCCTAACCTCCATGATTTAGTTTCTTCTGGAATAACTTTGTAAATCATTCAATCTTTTTCATAAAATGACAATAAATTGAGCTTTTAGGTCTCAGAAAAGACACAAAAACTTAAAATTAGCCCATCTTACAGTAAATGTCTTTCAATATGTTGGTTATTATAAAAATATAAGTCCTTATTCACTGTGAATTGCTGTTAAGAATCAAATATGTCACATTTGTAAATGAATAGGCCTAATTCAGATTTTGTGATTGTTGGTATTTCCCTTACACAAAGCTATCCTACGACTTTAGGAGACTTTGAACATGAAACACAAGAACATTTTTATGATATTTTATGGTGTTTAAAAACCTCTTTCTGTGCTCCACTGAAGAAAAAATCATGCATGAGGGGGAGTATTATTTTCTTTAACCATAGATTGCAGATCAAGTTGTTCTTAGCAATGAAAATACCTTCAGCTCACCTCAAGAATAATTACAATTTAAAGCGTCTGAGCTCTGGGTTATACATATTTAATAACTTATATTTGCAGATTTTACTCAGTGAAAAGCTCAAATAAAAAATCAATCAATGCCTCAGACCTTATTATCATGCTATTTAAAACAAACCCTACTGATTTTGCCTGCTTCAATCAAACCGAATCAAACCAATCCACCCTGGAATTAAAACCAATACCTGACCCTTCACATTGAAGAATTTTCTGATAGGCCGTTGTGTTCTTTTAAAAAGTAAGTACGTTGGTTTTTGCCTTCTCAGGTGATGGTGTCTCACAGTAACTGCTAGCCTCAGCAGGTCGCCGCATTCAGAAAGGCAATAAACTCCCACAGTGCAATCCTGAGCCGGGCTTCATTTGATTCCAAATCTGATTTGAATACACTGGCGTATGACTTGTTTGTGGGGCAGAATAAAGACATTCTATCCATCAAAATATCCACGGTGTCTTTCCTGAAACTGGGAAGCCATCCCACGAGACAATTAATCTGATTTGAAATGTATGGCACCATCCCAGACGCTTATGTGAATGCTTATTGATTTACTGTACACCACACATCCATATTCTTTCGGTAGACGCTGAATATGCATGTCATCTAATACCTTTCGATATGTGTGTTTACCAAACTCTACGTGTATGAGTGTGTATGTGTGCGTGTGTTGTGAGAGAGAGAGTGAATGAATAAAGGAAGAGCAAATGGGTTTGATGTCAGTGAGAGAGAGATGGGTTGAGTTTTCTTTCAGTGGTCAGAGCTGTGGTCCGCATTAGGGCATTTGCTCAGTGCAGAGTCGCATTTAAAATGACTCCATCATTTGTTTGTTGTAACAGAATGCAAATATGAAATGATGCCATATGAAATATTAGACGACGGGATATGGCAATAACAAAGGGAAAGAAAGATTTTAACTGAGTGCAGTGGAGCCTAATCTGAAGCAATACCATTTATTCGTTGGCTAATGGGCTATTTGCTATTCTATTGGTCTGATATTTCACTATGATACAGTCAGGAGCAAAGGTTTGTGAACTCTTGAAAATGAGCCAGAGTTTATTTGCATCAGTAGATTCTGACTGTGGCCTGATCATCAAAATCGTAACATTAAAACAGTTAATCTAAACAATATGAAGCACAAAAATTTTCTGTAATATTCAATTGTTAAAATAAAAAGTTATTTGCCAGTACTAGTCAAACGTTTGGGTTCAGTAAGATTATTATTATTATTTACATTTATTTTATGCATTTATTTTTGTTAGGGTTAAAAATGTAAATGATTACATTATTTCATAATTATGCATTAGGTATTTTTAAAGATATTTAAAGAGATTATATTAAGTGGAATTAAGACATTTATGAATCGAAATATGAATACTGGAATATGTATATACTATTGTTTGAAGATTTGAGTCTTAGTTTTGCTCATCTAGGCTGCATATATTTTATCCAAGATGGAGTAAAATAATTAATATTGTGAAATACATGATATTTTTAAATTATTTTTAATTTCATTATTTTCACATTATCCTTCAGAATTCTGATTCTGTGCTCAACAGTGCTGCTTAATGTTTGCTTTACACATCATTAAAAAAGCTTTTTTTCTCTCTTTTGTTTCAATTTGATAGTCAGCATAGATTCAATAAACCACACTGTCACCTCAATGTCGCACTGTTTACTTTCTTACAGAGTAAGCAATAAATGGTGTTTGTCATCATTGACAGAAAGCCTCCTTGTTACCTCTTCTGGCCTTTAACCCTGACAGACATAAGGATGATTTAGAACAAATTATGACAGCTCGCTGCTTTGCTGTTCACAAATATTAACTATGACAGAGCCCTTTATATCCACGTTTACACATGAGATAAATAACGGCTGAACCTGATGATGATAATGATGATGGCAACAGATTCCCTCTGACTTGTGAAGTGAAGTACATTGAACAGGCAAAGAACAGCCTGTTAAGAAAATATATGGACACCCTGAAGTTCAGATGCTGTTTGGTTTTAGGAAGCAGAAACTCTCCCCTGCAGTGATAACTGGGTCGTCAGCTCTACCTCCAGCAAAGCAAAGCCCAGGGCTGCCAGCAGGAGTCCAGACAGTTCCAGCATGCAGAACTTCAGGAGATGTCAGCAGGAGTGGACAGCAGGGAGGAAGTTACTAGCCATTACATTCTGCTTATGGGTGGCTGGAGGATTCTGAAAATAGTATAAAACTGTATAAAGCCTCTTTGCAAAGTGCAAAAACTATATATACCTCACAAAAATAATCTGCCATAGGAATATGTTATGAGAGAGGTTTTGAACTAAAATAAGCTGGACCAAGGCGAGCATTTGTAGCAAAAAAAAAAACGTATGCAAAAAAACATATAATTCTTTATTTCTTTCTGAATATGATTGACAAGATCACAATAGAAGATCTTTTATTGGCCATGTGAATTACATTAAAGTGGCCAAAATATGTATTTTAAAAAATATACATGTAATATACATTTATTAATATAGGGTTGACGTTTACATTTTAAAGACCAGCAAAATTTGATAAATGAAAAAAAAAATGAATGAAAAATAAATCAACAGTCAGTAATACAATAAACATAATGTTACAGATTTGCCAGGCTCTACTCCCAGCCAACCACAGCGTTCACTCTGCCCAGATTACTAATCAGCATCACCTGCACCTCATCATCACTGCAATCATCAGCATAAATACCACACACCATCCCTCAGTCAGTGTCCGGGCTTGTTTGTACGAGGTGGACACAAACGTATGCTCCTAGTGTTGTTTCTACTGAAATACTTGCTAGTCTGCTTTTGTAACAGAAGCCCGGACCAAACCATTACACACAGCATGAGTGGCGCGGATCCATTTTAGGACCTCGTCGACGACCTTCGAGCTTTCCTCCAGCCACCCACAACACCGCCACCACTCACCAGCTACTTCCGACACTCCTTCGCCTCCGATCATGACCAGTCCCATGGCCCAACTGGCGCCCTACTCCTTTTTGGAGTATACAAAATGCTCCAAATGTATGTTTCGGAGGAATGCAGGGGATTTCTGCTGCAGTGCTCACTCACATTTGCTGGCAACCTCTTCATTACAGTCATTCATTACCCATTTCAAGGACGTTTTTGATCACACTGATGGTGACATTTCTGCAGGCGAACAGCTGTATCACCTTTCACAAGGTACCATGAGCATACAAGAATATTTACTGAAATTTCGCACCCTTGCAGCATCTAGTGGCTGGAACGAGCAGTCACTGTTAACATCTTACCGACAGGTAGCCATGGTGGCTACTTACGATGACTCCACACATCCATCCACATTGGATTGGAGCGATTCATTCAATATTCCATTCGCAGCTCATCCCCTATGCAGTTATGTCTGTCAGAAAGCCTGAGCACTGCAGCCTTATTTCCACGCCGACCGGAGTCTCCCAGCCCTCCAGAAACCAGCAACGAACCAACGCCAGTGGATAGAGGCTGTATATCTGCTACAACGCGGCAGAGAAGGATGACCTGGGGACTAGGTTTGTATTATGGTGAACATTTTATTCGTACATGCCCCCGCCGATCTCCATGACCTATATTGAGTCTAATTCAACATTCCATCGAAAGGATGCTCCCATTGACTATCTGTGTAATGCTTACTGCATCCAATGTCTCCATTTCAGTCTCTGCTCTCCTCGACTCCGGGTCAGCTGGTAACTTCATAGCCGGGCACCTCTGCAGACAGCTTGGGCTTAAGGTCACCGCTACTGAGACCACCTACCAGATCTAATCCATAGATGGGAAGCCTTTGGGCCGAAAGCATATTCGATATCTGGCCGGACCCCTGCAGCTGCAGGTCATTCTGAGGAAATCCACTTGCTGGTTCACAATCCCATCTTCTCTTGGAAGATGGGGGAAGTCCTAAAGTAGGGGCCACAAGTGTTTTCTTCCTCTTCCTCTTACCCCTACGATGATTCTAAAACTGAACTCCACGTCCATTGAGGGCCCCCTCGACAATTTAATAACCAGGAAGTGCTCATTTTTAGATGGACTATTCCTTTAAATCGCACTTGCACTTGCATTTGAATAAAATATTCAAGCATGCCTCATCGCGATCGGTTATAAAGATTGTAAGGACAAGTAATGTTTGGCATCACAGGCATTGTGCTGCATCTGGAAGTTTGAATGGGCACAAGCCTGAAGATTTTCTGCAAATGACTAAAAACAGCATCTGATCACCGACACATCATTTAAATAAAAAAGGCATCTCGCAAAAAGCTATTCCAATTGCAAACACATTGGCTTCTCGAGCCAAAAGATCTGGGCAACACAGTTCCAGTGCACGCACACACATGCAACCCCATATAAAAGCATCAAACAATATTCAGTGGCGTATGAATTGATTAGTTCAGCTGTCTCGTATCATATTGTGTCCCTGCATACTCAAGGTGCAATAAAAGAAAACCTGCACAGCTTGTGATTTGTCAGAGGTACCGTATACTGTACGCAGCAGTGAAAAGGGCAGAGCAGATACAGTAGCAGCCAATAAAGACGGTAAGTGGTGTGAAATCCAGATCAAAAGGCCTTCAAAATCCTCCCCGGTGGAAGTGTAGGACAGCCCTGATTAGAGCACTGAGCCTCTCGTGTGGGGATTTTGGGTAAAGATGCAGATTAGCGTGATTATGACACATGAACGCCTCCCTTGATTTCGGATTAATCACTTAGAAATGGAAATTACCTCTGCTATTTAGACCGAAATGATTAACTTTTCATAAATCAAGGGTATTTTTTATAAGGTTTGTTATGGAAGAAAACAACAGAGCGTCTTAATCATCAGTTATTGAGATGTTATTGTTGTATACAAAGCACAAACTGCCGATGGCAATAACTCTAACAAACACACCCACGCTTTATTAGTCGTAATATCTATCATATTTAATGACACCAGCATAATATTTGCATAAATTCAGATAATAATTAGAAAATTACATGAGGAAATGCAAAATCCGAGACACCCCATGGGCAGCATTTCTTCGGGGACTTCCAAGTTCAATCTCCATCTGTTAGCCATAAACAGTGAGAATACCGAGGCGCATTATTTTACCTGCTTACAGTTATATTTTGCATGCTAACATGGATGCCTAAGTCTGTTTCAATTGTGCTAATTAATGCCAGAACAATGATGTTATTAAAAGCTGTTGGCAGAACATTGTACCAACTTTTGTCCTCTTATCAGAGTAATTGCTCTTGCAGCTCAATGTAAATTGGCTTTTAATTAAAGATAACTATCTCTTAACGGTCACATGTGGTTAGGTTAAATAACAACCAAACAACAACTCATAAAATCATGAAACAAGGAAGATCAACAAAACTTGTGGAAACCTAAAGGGTTAAAAAATCCCTACACTATTCACAACAAAGTTTAATCTTACACCACTAGCAATAAAACAACAGTCATTTACTATGAATATTCAATATATTACCCAGTTTATCCTAAAGGGCTTAAAGGTAGATCAAGGGTTTTCAAACTAAGGTCCCTTTTGAGTTCCCTAATCTGAAAGCCCCCCATATTGGATAAGAAGAAATATTTGCTCTGTAATTGTGACGATGCATTTCAAACCGTTTTAAATTATCAGAGTAATGTTTAAAAATTAATTAAACATAATTTTAATATTTCATAAGATCTAATAATCTAATTATTTATTTATTCTACAAAAATAGCTAGAAATAGACTGTTAAGACACACACACACACACACACACACACACACATATATATATATATATATATTTATACATCTGGCACAAAAAAAGTATATATATATATATATATATAATTTTTTTGTGCTAAATACTTTTAAGTCATTGTTTGGCCCCTTGGAAGCTGTTGTAGGGTGTCCACGGAGGGAAAAAATATATAAAAAGATTTTTTTAGAGCTTAAAAAAATGGCATGTTAACCTGAGACAGCATAGTATTTAAAAAATAGGTTGATAAAATGTTTTTGTAATTTTTAAATTATTAGCTTTTGTCTAAATCCTGACATCGCGCGGGTTAAAAAAAAATTCTAGTATATATACGTGTGTGTATCAGCTGATGAGCAAGGAGCACAATCACGTTTAATGCAAGTCTGTCAATGTGTTAATTGTGTATCATGTGGACATCTATTTAAAGTTGTAGGTGGACAGAAGGCCATCCCACGTTCTGTGCCTTACAACCCTTAATTACTTTCGATGTAAACTAATAATCTTAATCAAAGAGGCTTCATTTCCATTACCATTAATGTATTCACCATCTGGCTGCACGACTCAAGACTCAAACGTGCCTACTGTGTAAAACACACAGGCCAAAGACATGAGGCAGCTGGTCCTTGCCAACAACACAAGTGTGGAAAAAAAGCAGAAGCTGGTTTAACTGGTCCACTTAGAGTTTTACCTGGTTTATCTTTTGAGGAAGCTGAACTAAACCTAAAAAAAACCCTTGTATGGTTTAGTTTTAGAGATGTTTGGGCCACTGAGACTCTAAAACCAGCTTTTTTGCTTTTGTTTGTTTATTTCGGCACAGACGGAGTCAGCAGATATCAAGTCCCAGCTCTTTCCAAACACACTGACATGAGCTACAATTCAAAATGTATTTATCACCCTTCAAAAAGCAGCAAGTTCCTCTCGTGGATTTTGATATCATACCACCTCATGACATCAGCAGAAGGATGGCACACAAATATGTGTCAGAAAAAACGATCCTGAAAGATATTATTGCACTTGTGATGTATTGGAGGAGAAGGACAGGCCAGGGATGAGACAGTTACATTTTTCTTGACGAATATCATAACGGTAAATCATCTAGCGTGGGTACGGACAGAGCTTCCTGCCAAAAAGAGAGATTGGCTAGGTGACCTTATCTTTGATTAGCCAAAACACTAACGGCAATGCAATGCAGATGACATTCGCTTTTATGGCTGAAGAATTCAAAACAAAGATCCAACTTTGAGTTTCAATAATCGTTATGTGAATTTACAAACTAACGAAAATATCCTACTAAATAATGTACAACGAGCCTTTACCTTGCCGCTAAGAGCATCTCCATTCACTAAACTGACATTTAAAACAGCAGTGGAGAGAGGTGAAGGGAAAGTTCTGAAGATCTGAGGAGAAGACATTAGCATTCACAGAGCAAAGGAGGCATAAGCCAAGCATTATGAGACTTTCATGGCCCAGAAAATTTGTGCAGATTTGATACCTCAGATTAAAAAGCCAAAAGCCCCTTCCCGAACAGCTGAATCTAAGTGTGGACTGACTGGCATGTTAAACGTCTCTGGGGTAGGGGTGGGTGGTATGACTGAAATCATTTGTGGCGGTATGAGTAATTTAATATAAAGGTAAAGGTACATACCAGATATGAAGTTATTTTTGCTGGAAAATCAACTCCCAAATGTTTTACATATTGCACAGCAATAAAGTAACGTCTATTTTAAAATATTTTAGTGTCTATAATACATAAAAACTAGTGCTGTCAAATGATTAATCGCGATTAATCACATCCAAAATAAAAGTTTTTCTTGACATAATATATGTGTTTATGCTAAGTTTATTTATTATGTTTATATTAAAACAC
>JAUCMT010000068.1:12462151-12472893 GCA_032357475.1 Enteromius thamalakanensis
GTGTCTAGTTGTATCGAGGCAGCTGCGTGTATCGCGCTCTCGCTTCCTTGTGAGCAGACAGGACTCGGAGACAGGAACTCAAATACAAACTTAAACATTTATTAATACAGAAAACAAGGAAACACAAGAACAATGCTGACACACACGAGCAGACATCTAACATTAATGACCAACGAGGAAACAAGACATGGGGCGTGATATTTATACAAAGACATGAATGAAAACAAACAAAAGTCTGAAGGGACACCTGAGGGCGTGACACTAGTTTAGGTCTGTCATGGACAGCGGGCTCTTATTCTTAGTGACAATAAATAACCTTGTTAATAAAAATAAAAACTCTACACTCTGCATCAATCTAGCTGACAGATTTGATACTCTTGAAAGCTGTCCTATGATCGTGAACACATCTGTGAGAGGATGTGTATACGGTCATGCGCACAGACGCAACGTAACGTCAATGAAAAGCAAATACAGATGCTTTCGCTGTGTGTAAACCACAAACAAACAGAAGAAAATATACATATATTCAAAACAATTAGTCCAAAAGAAGAATACGTTTCTTAAGAACGTTTATTGAGATTTATGTCTTTAATTTAAAGTGGTACAACAAATTAAAAAAATAAAACAAAAGGAAAACTAGTACAAAATGTGATGTTACAGAATGTGTCTGTAGAGAACAGTCGTGCTCAGCTCTGGCCTGATGTTTCCGGGACACAATAATGTTAAAAATACACAGTAATAAGACAGACACTAATGTACGGTCAGTCGCAAATACATTATAACTAGATTTATTTTTCAATTACAACATATTTTTTTGCCTAAAACATTGCAACATTGCAAAAGTAAAATTATAAATTATAAAATTATATAATTATAAATTATTGGCCGAGAAATCTCAACGCGCTGCAACTTAAGAAAACACATGCAAACAGAAGCAGTGTCTGAAGCAGTAAATCTCCTCTATATCAAGATCACAGCTTATAATCACATCAGCTCCTAAACTTACTGCTGTGTTTGTTCCTCTCTCTGTGACTGTAGTACACCACATCAACACATCTACCACAGAAACAACACACACTCAGTCACAGACCATTTAAACAAACATCATTAAATCTAAAGTGATAAACTCACAGATGTGAAGCTGTATGATCCTCATCGTCTGACTCAGGTTAATATCTTCAGTAACTGATCATTCAATCTCTTACTGTGAGCGGAAACACTGAGACCTCAAACACAGAGAAGAGGAAGTCAGAGCTTGTCTGACTCGAGAAAAAAAAAATATGTTGATGGCCTCATGAGCAGGACTTATAAATAACAACAAATACGAATGAGGATAAAAGAACTGTGAATTTCAATGCAGTTCGTCAAAATAACAATTCAGTGCAGAGTTCAGCCCTCTTCTAAAATAAAACGTTTACAAGGCAACACGTTCAACACCAAGCCCTCACATGCTCCTGATCTCTAGACCGTTTCTCAGAAAGACTGCATCCTTCAGAGGGGGCTTTTGCAGGCTGCATACGTCATAAAGAAGAGCTTATTTTACAATATTAACAGTTATAAACTTAACTGTTATTCTTAGTTAAGCATAAACATGCTGAAAAATCTCCAGAGGATGAAGCTTTGTGAAACGCCTGTTATGACAATTTAAACTTTTATTACACCTTAAACTCTGAACATCCTGATAGCTATGACTTGGACCAGTGACAGATGTACAGACTGCTGCTAGGTTCACTTTGGAGCTATCTCTGAGTCTCACAGCATGGAAAGCTCTGAGAAAAATGTCACATGTTGTCATCTCAGGAAGACGAAAATTACGAGACGGCGTGAACACAGCATGTCACCAAACTAAGAATAAACCAGACATAACCCGACATAAACATAAGCAATCAGTAACTCGTTGAGCTGGGTGTTTCATCAGCTGCACCCCTGTTACTCATTTCATTCCTGTCGGTGTTCTTTTCTTTGCTGGTATGTGTCACGGAGGCAGACGAGAAATGAATGATCGAGGATGTCCCCGTGTAGCGTGAGGGAAAACTCAAACGCGGAAGAACGCGAGTGAGCAGGTAATCACGCGATTAGTCTAAGAACGCTCCAACAGGGAGTGGAGATTCCCACCAAGGAATCCGCGTTCTCACACGCACACAGACAGATAATAAACAAGGTACTCACGTGAGACGAGATGGTTTTGATGAGTTGGGGACCGGACAGAAAAGCCGTCATGAGCTCAATGTCTGGTGCCTTACAGAAGCCTACTTCCTGTTTATATACCTGCGTGAGGTGCTCCCGGGTCCTAGTGCCCTCACGATCTGGTACGTGTGACATTAACTGGTATTTCACAATTCCAATTCTTGTGCCCTTCAAGAGGAGTTGGAAATGTTGAAATGATGAGTTTTTAGCCCATGCATTCACAAGTTGGAAACACAGAATTCCAGATGATAAACAAATGGCCGAGTTGGAAGGGGAATGTTTATTTGAAACATGAATCTATGATTGCATACATTTATTAATATTTTATAGAGATCAGTGAGTGAAAAACAAGTCTGCATTGAACGGTCAAGTTAATCACTACAGTATATATTAACACTTTCAGTTACAAAACCATGTTAAAAAAGAGATAAAAACTTTTTTATATCTTAATTTCAATGTAGTAATTTGGGTTTACCGTTCAAGATACCTTGCTTACTTTTGTGTACATGTGTACTTTTTTGCATTAATCAGTTGTTTCCACAAGGTGGCAACACTGGTCAGAAAGAGACGGAAAAAGAGATGGAAAAAACAACAAACAATTTTGCAACAACAGACAGTCACATTGACAAACACTATCAAATGGAATATACTTTGAAAGGCCGCACAAACGTATGAGTGAAAAACTGAAGTATGCTTTGGGCTGCGTTCTCTGAAACCACCTTAACGCTACGTCGTTCGTAAGTTGTAACTTAAGATGTACCTTATTGTTAACGCGTGTTTTCTGAAACCTTCTTAGTTAAGTATACCTTCTGTAAGTCATACGTTCATAAGGTCGGTCTGTAGCGCTCTTAGCTGTACCTTGACGGTTCATATTATCGGCACAATCAATCATCGAGGCATCGATATCAATCTATTCAGCACCTCCAGCATGGATAGCACCTGCTAAGGTCACACTTAAGAAGGTAACATCCTAAGGTATAGTTCAGAGAACACACATAGGAAAGGTATTAACTGTAGTTAAGGTGTACCTTTTGAGTCTTCGTAGGCCACTAAGAAACAACGTTATCTGAGAACACAGCCCTGGTCTTTAAACTCTGGACTTGAGTTTTTGGACTAGGACTCAGACATGAACATCAATTATGAATAAACTCAGATTCGGATGCACTTGGATTTGTACTCAGACTTGACACAGACTTCAAGTACAGTTGATCCATATCATGTATAATATAACAGATAATAAATGTAGCAACAAAAAAGATTAAGGGATCAAGGGAGAGTTAACCAAAAATTCTGCCATCACTTAGCCTACTCACTCTCATGATGTTCCACACCGGTGGAAGACTCTGTAGAGTTGATGGTAGCCATTGATTTCTAAAAAGATACTATAAAAGCAACGGCTACCGTCAACTGTTTGGTTTGCAACATTTTTCACTAACAGAAGAAAGAGGCTCTTACAGTTTAATCCCATGTAAAATCTACAGCAAAACCATTTGTGAACCACAGAACCACCTGCACTGGACCACTGGATTAACAAAATCTAAATCTGTGTCGGAATATAAACCTACAAATACAGCTCCGTTACTAGAAACTACGGCTTGACCCTCCCACACGTATATACACATTTGATAAAAACAACAGACGCCAGAGAACCTGAAGAAGCATGCAAACATAATCTCATCACCCAAGATTCATTGACCCTGACAACAACAACAATTTTACGACAGCATAAGGGATGTTTTTTTTTTTTTCGGTTAAATCACCAATCCCCACAAGAATGTTAGTTATCTACAGCAATGAAGTACAATCTGGGAGGTTGGCTGTGAAGGTCTCACCACATGCACAGGTTCTCCCACAATGCACCTGAATCCTACACGGTCCACACTGCATGCCTAAAGATTACAATTAATTACTTACCCAGAAATGATCATTTGGACTTAACTGACCATGTAATTTTACGTGAGCATGGGCGGCATACTGTTTACCTTGATATAAATGTGTGGAAAGCACATTAGCAGCTGCACTGTATCTCTGTAGCAATGTCTAAGGGCATTAGAGGGGATTTCATTTTACTGACACACATTTATTGGCGGCACACAGGCTAATTTCTTGGCTGAGAACTGCAGAAACTAATTCAAATCCTTGAAGCAATACTTTGTAGGTTTATATGATGCAAATGTCAGCTAGATTGCTCTTTTGTCCACGGTTGGCAGTAAAATGCCCCTTGAGTGCTTTAAGGAATGTGTGTCTATCATATATAGGTTCTGTCGTCGCTGCTTTCATTGTGCTGGTGATTGTGAAATAAACTTGGCTTGCTCTGGGAAAGTGGTGCGTCTTTATGTCAAGAGTCAAAAATGGCCCAGTGAGAGTGCAGATTTGCATTTCATTTGTCTGATAATGCATCTTAATAAGCACTTCATCATGCATCATACACAATCAAAGACATTGGCTTTGTTGGATTTCAATAAAACCTGCAGTAATCTGCCCAATCACAATTTGTCCTGCTGCCTATGAGGTAAAAGCACATGCTGATTGCATCTAAACAATCATAATATTGTTGAACAACCATGTGCATTCATTCTACCACATTCATTGTCATTCATATGCATCTGTTTCATGGTATAAAAAAAGTAAACAGTCTGCAATCTATATGCCATAAATATGCAGCGAAGCACGGTAATCCAGAGGAACGTTGCCCATTTGCACCCACAACTACTGAAGATCAATTAGGCTGCAGAAATGTTTATGGTAATATTTAAGGGACATGGATGTTAACATTTAAATGGTGTGGATCCGACAGCCTCCGGTATTATTGAGGAGCGGATTACCCAACGATGCAGACAGGAGAGCGAGCCGCCACTAGCTATTTCTCCACATTACAAGAACAATTACATCTTCCACAGCCGTGATTAACCTGATTATCATGGCCTTGCCAATAAGTGGCGCTTATAGTGGGAATTTCGAATTAGAAATGGTTCATCAACTGACATCTCACTATCCTCTGACATTTCGGTCAACAATCTCGTACTGGCACATCGCTCCAAATCAAGGATCCATCAGGATGAGTTGTAGAGACATAAAGATGATGATAATGACCTCACTGAATACGCCTACTGAAGTATTAGGAGTTAAATCATGTGCTCTGCTGTAAAACCTAGTGAGGTGCCAATTGAGGCAGTATTTTGAGGCAATGAGACAACAAGTGAAAAATGCTACAGAAAAGAACACCTCTAACCTTTTTTTTGTTTAAATTACAGTTTTTGGAAGTGAAAAGAAAGTCATTGCATTGTGTGTTTTCTCCTTCGTTTATCAGTTGTCTACATTAGGCTTTTATCTGATGTCTAATGTTGTTAAATTATTTTTTATTGTATTATTTCTGTATCATGTTTGTAACCATAATAGTTTTTAGTGTTTGTGTGGTTGCCACTGTGCACCTTTTATATATTAGTTTGTACAAACTGGGATTTATTACGGAAAGTTCAAAAGAACAACATTTAGGGAAAAAATCTTTTGTAACATTGTGTTTTTACACAATATGATTCATTTAATGCACCCTTTCTGAATAAAGTATTCATTTCTTTAAAAAAATAATAAAAGAAAATAGCAGTAGCGTTTTTTTAATTACAGTATTTCAATTTCAAGTTGAATCTCCTGTGTGTCAAGCACTACTACACAACTGCTCCAACTCACCCAGTTATATGGGTCAATTTCAGTTAACACGCTCCCTTAGAAGGCAGAAGGTGGAGAACTGGCAAAAAGTTCAATTAAATCAGCATAATTAAATGTGTGCGTAGTCCCGCACAGTCATCAGTAGGGAGCATGATGTCATGAGGTTGGGGTCAAGTTGTTAGAAACTGGTGCACCCGGTGCAAATCAAGCACCTGCCACCATGTGCCCCAGTGGTCACCACAGCTGGCGGAGTCACACAGCCTCCTCAACCCCCATAACCTGCCACACTCATTTTCCTAATGCCTTTCCACAGCAGAGCACACAGGCTGCCTCTTACATCCTACAGCATTCAACATCAGTCACCCCGCACGCACATACATAATGGAAAAGTCAAGGAATTTCATGGATCACATGCTGGCAAAAATGTTTGTTTCCTCTCAAAACTATTACGCAAGATGAGGCATGTTGAAATCAAATTTACGGTCTCGGGGCACAGGCGCCTTGGCTTTTTACTGAACATTTTCAGCTTTGAGTGCATGTAAATGCTTACCCATAAACCCACCAGCATCCTCTGAGGGGTTAATTTCAGGAAGTTAGTCTGAAAGGACAACCGGTTTTATCAGCCTTGATCTTTTTTTATATGAGAACTACAATACAGGCAGGCAAAATAAAATAAAAAGCTTGTTCTGTAGAGAAGAGCACAAGGGAAAAGTACATCAGTATTTGTTTGTGCAAGTCCTGAATTTAACTAATGAAGCATAAAAAGAACATAATGGAGTCGACTTCATCTACATCTCCAATGCATCTGAGACATGCCAATCCCATAGCGTACTGTATGCATACTGAAAACACAGGCCAAATGTTCAATCAATATACCCACGTTGTTGTGCAGCCTGTGCATAAGATGGAACAATAAATGCAGCACATCTATAGAAAACATTCATTAACATACAAGGTAAATTCAAGTCATAAATCATCATGCAAAGTCATGTTCACTTTTATGATTATAAATATCACACAGTATTGCTCATGCTCACATTATGTACAAGGATTTTTGTTCCTTTTTTTATTTTGTTTTGTCTCCATCTATAAATCAATATTTTTTTAAAAAACAAAAGGCTTAAGTAAAATTATATCCTGTAAAAAAATATTTGTAATTACAGATTAATAGAGTATATTTTGCAAAATAAAAAAAAAATTAAACAGGCAAATTGTTCTGTCATCATGAGGAAAAGGCTATAAATTTTTTTAAAAAGTATTGATTTTTATTAATATTTATAAATGAATAATTATTGGAAAACTAAATATATTACACTCTACATTTGTAAATAAGAATTGCTATTAATTTTACAGTCGCAGTGAAGTTTTCAAATATTTTTCCTTTCACAATAGATATCATTTTTCACTGATGCACAAGTTAAGCTGAGGAGCTCAAGCCGTTTCAGTTTCTATAACACGGCAGCCTCATCTGTGCAAATCATAAGCAAATCCGCTTCCACTCATGATGACATTCAAGGCACGGCGCATGTTTGCATAGAAGGAGTGAAAAATGTAAATGACCTCATCAGTTCACTCGATTCTGATGACAGATTGCCTATGGAGTCCTGCGGTCATATATTAAAAAGTAAAGACTATGTGACAACGATCCAGCAGCGAGATGAAATGCTGAGTGTGCGAAAAAATTATTCCACTCTATACAAAGCCATTTGGCAGGAGACTGAGCCCATATTCACAGCCTTTCTTTTCAAATAAGAGTTTGAGAGCTCTTGCTAATAGGTGGTCCTGCCTTTTTACGATTTCAGCGATTAAAGTGGCTTTCTGCGCAAATTCGCTTTCTGAAGCCATCATGCCAATCTCCGCCGAGTGGCGGCGCAGCCCATTACCACAGGAGTTTCCTGCTTTGGCTCGACTAAACTTTTGCTCTTGTGTCCCACTGAGAAACTTCAACTGATAACAACTGTGTTATTATGAAATCAAGCTCTGGTTCCCATGCTGCTCTTCACATAGTGTCCAATCACATTTCAGGTGACCTACTTATCAGCAATACTGCACAAAATGGTTTCTTTCATGAAGGAAAACTCTGACACTGAGGGGTCAGAAATATTTGCTCATGTTAATGTTCAACATAATGTTTTGCAGACGAGGGAGCGATTCAAGATAAAACTGTGGACATCAGAACGAGAGGGATTTGCTCTGCGTGATCAATAATTGTGTGGGTGAGCATGCTTTATGAAGGAACAAAACACACAATTCAGTTCTCTGTATGCCCATCCAGCCAACCAGAATGAAAGATTAGGGCATTGCTCAAATATTCTGGCAAAACACTTATTCAACCAGGAATTTTCATTATGTTCCTTTAGCTCAACTGGTTGACAGCAGCACTAGCACCACCACGGTGAATGGTTCCAAGAAACATTGTGCCTAAGAAAAATGTGGTAAAATTACTTGAACTCAAATCCTCTCATGGCTTCAAGTATCTTCACTGCTTTAATGAAACAGCAGTTAACTCTAAAATATTCTTTGAAGACGTAAATAAAAGATTATACAAAAGACTAAGTTGTACTGGAAAGAGCTATTTCAGTCTTTTACTGCAAAATTCACATTTAATTAAATAGGCTTATTGCTGTTCCTTTAGAATTATCTGTGGAATTTTCTAGCAATTTCCGAGCATTTCTAGTTCACTTAACTTGAGGACCAAATTTCTATATCTCTATAATTGCTTATGCATATTACTATTACTACCATATTAGTGGCTTATGTTATACCATTTATAATATATATAATATTTGACCATATTATAGCCTACATCTTTAATCCTGCCCAATACTTAAACTTAACAACTAAGCAGTAATTAGGAGTTTGTTGAAGCAAACGCCAGTTAACTGTTAGTTAGAACTGGATCTTAAAATAAAGTGTGACCAAAATCATATTTATAAATCACATACTGTATATAAAGATGTAATAAGCCCAAAAAGCACTCCAATGTTCAGGTAATTGCATTTAATATAAATTAAAACTATTTAAATTAAACTGCGATCAACATCCAATTAAGTGTCAGAAAGCAATCAGTTTACACTGTATGTTCTTTTAAAGTAGGATATTTAAAAAAAGCACCCTATAACTATGTAACATTCACTTTGAATCAAAATTTATTTTAAACACTGCTGTTCTGAAATGCTAGAAGTGTCTGTGTGATTTGACTTTCAAAGCAAAAAGGAAATTGAATTTTGTTGCCACACAAAAATGTCTAGAGCTGTTAAAAGGTCAGCGCTGGCCATGTTTTAGACTACTGAGTTAGAAAAAAGCCCATTATCTAGCATGAGTCAAGCCCATCTTATGTCTATAATACACAATAGCTGAAAGCGTTCCAGCTGAACCTCAGGAATTATCTCATTAGCTTACATATGGGAGTCATTATAAACAGAACTGTTATTGTTCAAAGACTTTTATTGTTGCGGTAGATTGCAAGCATGCCAAGCATCGCAACAGGTGACTGCACTCTTCAATATGGACTCTAATGTTAGCTAAAATAACTGGAAATCATAAAAGTGTCGCTTAAACCTGTTAGAGATCGACAGTCAGACAGGCTGAGCAACTGTTATCATCGGATAAATTATTCACCACAAACATGTCTGTTGTACCCGATGAACATGAGTTGCTCGACAGCCTGGATCCCTTTGAATGTTGAAGACATGACACAACTGACACATTTTATATGTGTAAATCACCCAGTCTTATCATATCAACACAGCAGTTTTACTCAGTGGGCTCTTTCAGGTATTCTTTTAAAATATATGAAACTCTGAAATCCATGCTTCTCTCTCAGTTATATTTTGTTGTCAGTTGTCAGTGTAGCAGCAATTAATCAGTTTTTGTGACTAAATTAAATTGCTAGGATTCATTTTCAACTCATTCATCAAAGAGCAACCTCTTAAAAGCAGCCTAGTGTTTCAATATTGAACACATTTTGCTATGTGGTGTCTTTTTTGCTGGCAATATTGCCTTATTTATTTATTTTTAAATGAAAGGGTTAGTTCACCCAAAACTGACACCGTCATGTCGTTTTAAACCTTCGTTCATGTTCGGAACACAGATAAAGATAAGTTAGAGGGCCATCTACTGTAGATCCACCTTAAAGGCCAGTTCACTTCAAGCATGACAACTATAAAGATAACCATATTAGCATCTGCTAGCAATCTATATCATTTGTTTATTATAAGTACACGAATTCACAAGTGTCTGCCACTTATAGCTTTTTGGATTCTGATTGGATGTCAATGTTTATATCGTCAGCTGGAAAAAATCATTCTCAAAGTGATTCCAGTGATATAGTTTCTCTGTGCCTTTATTGTTATAGTTGTGGTGTGGTCTCTGCAATTCCTTAATATTGAGAACGTTCTTTAGAACTATTAATAGTTATCCTTATAGTTACCGTCCCTATGAACAAGCCTTAAGTCTGTAAATTAGTTGTGGGATTTTTACATTGTTACATTTTATGCTAATATATGATAACAAGGGACTTTATGACGCAGTTTAGGCAGGGCTTAGCTTAAGCCAGGATTAGTCCATAGATCCATTAGGACGTTTATGTCATTTTTTCAACACATTTTTTATTGATATCGATCACAATATTGATCGCGATACATATCGTTATCGCCCAGCCCTAATTGGTTCCACAAATTTTTTGTAGTATGTATCCTCAGGGAATGATCTTTACAATTTTGAGCCATCATGATTCAAAGAACTTGTTACTTAAAGGAACACTCCACTTTTTTTGGAAATAGGCTCATTTTCCAACATCCCCAGAGTAATACAGTGTTTTACCGTTTTTTAGTCCATTCAGCCGATCGCCGGGTATGGTGGTCCCAAAATTAGCATAGCTTAGCATA
>JAUCMT010000068.1:12472993-12502090 GCA_032357475.1 Enteromius thamalakanensis
TGGTTCCCATTCTTTTGGGAACTGAAATGCTCTAAAACGTCAGCTTGGCCAGACTAACTTTGCTCGCTAAAAAAATTTAGCATCAAAGGAAGTATGGCCGGGCCCAGGCTATGAAAATTATGCTTTATTAATCAAAATTATGTAAATTAGTGTGAAAATGAATGAAAGGTGTTTTACTGCATCTAGTGTTTGTTGCTTTTGGAAACTGCAGTGATATGTACTTGTTGGTACATATTTTGTGTCAAGGTACAGTATATTTATGCCATGAGAACAGGTAGAATTTTTTTCACACATTATAAAAGCTGTGTGAATAGAAGTATTAGAAGTACCAGTGAAATCACCTGAAATGTATCTACAGCACAAAATTCTTATCATGATTTTTTTGTTCTGTTTTTTGTTTAGTAATGTGATTTGTTTTAGGTTTGGCCTAGAAACAAAGCTCTTTCTGTATGCATATTACCAGCAGATTTGGAAGATGAGTTGATGATGAGGCCAGCTGTGTTGTTATGGCTGCCACTGTAGTGTGGATCCAGAGGCTCAAAGCTGGCAGCGGCAGTGAACCGTGAAGGTTGGCACTGGCGAACCACACCACATGGGTTCGGGGGCCGCCTATGTCATTCATTTCCAATCGGTCGAAGCATTTCTCTTGATAAAAGGCCCAAAGAGTGTAGCATATGGGTGGTGAGAGGCAGCAGGCTGGAGAGATAGACTTGTTTCATCAATTGTGCATCTAATTGTTTTATGCACAGAAACGCATTAAGCTCAGAACTCTTAATTGAATAATGGATGTCCCTGCTTCACTGCAGCTATTTCACCACCATTCAGTTAGCAAGACTATCCAATATGAACTTGTCTCCTGCCTTTGTGTTTTACCTGCTCTCTGCCGTGATCCTGAGCAGAGCTGCATTAAGTCAGTCCGCCGTGAGCCCAGGCCACGTGAGTGACAGGCTCTTATCAGCTGTCTAGCTGCCTGATGAGAGTTCAGCGAGGGTCAGCGTGAATTAAAGAGCTGGTAATTAAAATGTCTTGGGTACATGCCGCCGATGCTTCATTTATCTCCTCACGCAGCCGCTGACGGAGATATGTGCTACAAATAAAGAAAGGCCCTGTTATAAATTCCAAGTTCAACAGCATCTGATAGCCTATGCATTGAACTCCCTTCATCATTTGTGTGTTTCTGAGTTTAACAATGCTGAAGTCTCATTGTCCACTGTTATGACCTTTCCCCCCACTGTCGTATTTACAGGATGGGTGAGAGCTGTGTTTTTATTTGCTGTATCCCTTTGAGTTTAGCTGATAATTTGCTTTCTGGGGGTTTGGAGATCCATACATACAGCAACAATTTCTTTTCCCCCAAAATTGTAATGAGCAGTGAGATTATTGACCAGCTGTTGTCAATGAAAAAAAAGCTCTAAGGGTTTCTTGGAGGAACTATAATAGAAGTAATTCTTATTTTGATGATTATTTTCTTAAATCATTTTTATTAATAATAATTATAATTATTATTAATAAAAACTCCCACGGGACTGACTTGGCTAACTCATATGCTAGCTTTTTTTTTTTTTTTTTTGAAGATTGTTCTTTGACCGTTGCCATTGATTCTGGGTCTTTTCACACATCACAGGTGAGCTGATGGTTGTTTCTTATAAAAATCTTGGGTCTATTAGAGTTCTGCCTCATATCAGATGTCATTATAACTCCCCAGGAGGCAGTTGTTGGTAGTAAGGTGGGAGGAATGAGTTAGTGTGGAACGGATGGTCCATTGTGATCTAAGGACTGCTAGAAAGAGTAATAAAACTCAGTCAAGCAGAGTTACCTTAATGTGAGGGATCTAATGGATGGAGACGTTGGTGGCCTGTAGAGGCATCAGTGAGCAGTCCTTTTTTTGCAGAAGATAGAATTCAAGGAATTCCATCTCTGTGCATAAGGTTTTGGTCTCTATTTTTATCTTGTTTTTTCCTTCAATCTTCAGTTTGTTTTTATCTTTCACACAGATCAGAGTCAA
This sequence comes from Enteromius thamalakanensis, assembly GCA_032357475.1. Lineage (NCBI taxonomy): Eukaryota > Metazoa > Chordata > Actinopteri > Cypriniformes > Cyprinidae > Enteromius > Enteromius thamalakanensis. The sequence continues at coordinate 12,474,999 of JAUCMT010000068.1, forward strand.
AACATTGTAACATCAGTAATTTGCCATTTGCATTTCTGAAGTTTATCGAAGGAGATCACTAAAATGTATATTTTTTATTTTGGTGGATAGTAACAAAGTAGTTGTCCTTCGTTACTGTACTTAAGTAAATTTTTTTTAAGTAGTTTTATTTTTAGCAACTTTTACTTCACTACATTTCTAAGCATAAGATTTTAACTTCACTTTTAGCTTCAAAACATATCGTTATCGATACTCATATATCACATGCTCCGAGGTGCAGACGAGCGATTAATTGACAAACTGATTCTTTTTAATGAACCTGTTCGATCGGTTAACAAATCGCACCAAGCGATTAATTCCAGACATTCTGGCCAGGAGTGTTTACAGCACACATTAGGGTTGGGCGATGTCGACCAATTTGGCATCGCATAGGCAGAGATTAGAGGGGGATGTTTAGTTGTAACTAAAACACCAAGCCCCGCCCAACGACTGACAAAATAGTGTTCGCGCAAGCAGGTGAGAGAGGATCGAGCGCAGGAATGATCGCGCGCGAGTGCTTGAATTGCGCGCGGATGACATAGGCTATTAAGTGCGCGAGGATTTGAAATGAGCTTGAAGGCCGCATTTCTGCGCATTGCACATCCGTTTTCTTCTCGCAGAAATGATTTCCCACGCTTGCCAGCATCAGTGATGACCTCGGTTATTAATGGCATAGATTTGCCGTCATAGATTAAGTGTGTTTTTCGCGAGCTGGTGCTGCTGCTTCAGCGGGACGGAGGATTGCGATGCCAGCTCAGCATTGTAATGTCTATCGGACATCGGTGATGGACGATGACATCATCTATCGACCCAACCCTAGCACAGACAAGGTTTTAAAAAAAAAAGAAGGAAAAAAAATGTAAATAGTAAAGTACATAAAAAAACAAGTACTTTAGTACTTTGACTCAAGTAAAACTGAAAATGAAAAAAAAAAAAAAAATCTGGATATTACTACTGTTCATAGTTTTTCTACCAATTCCTTTTTAACATTGGTGCCCAACCCATCCTAATAGTGTTTTGTTCTACAAACAAGAATAACTCAAACTGTGGGCCTGACATCAAAGCAGCATGTTTTTCAGGGTACCGAATGACCGCTTCAAGGGCACAAATGGATAGCTTTAATTTTACAGTGAACAAACTCAGAGCTCAAATAGATCATTTTACATCCCCTCTTAAAGTGTGATTACCTGCCACTTGCTTCAGAAATCCATAAATCTGGATTTGTTCCATAGCATTATGACTTGGCCGGTGTCCGAAGAGGGGTGGATCACAAAGCCACAGGCGACAGGTGCAATAGCTCACAGAAGACAGGTCATGAAGTGAAGAAATGAGAGCGTCGTATCCCACAGCAGAGGATCAGCCATCAATGAGTTTACAGCATCCCAATGCTCCAGCCCTTCTCTCGGCTTTGCATGCACCTCCAGCCTCTCTTAAAGAAATAGTTCACCCCAAAAAAAATTATATTTGTTGAAAATGTACTCACTCTCAAGTCATCCAAGTAGTAGAATGAGTGTTTCGATTTGGCAAAATTTAGCGTTACATCACTTGCTGACCAATGGATTATCTGCAGTGAATGGGTGCCATCAGAGTTCAAACAGCTGATTAAAAAAAACACAATAATCCTCAAGTAATCCACATGACTCCAGTCTATCAATTAAAACTTGCAATGCTCTGATCCTCACGTTTCTCTTCTGATTCAAACAAGGTGATTTTTTTCACTGAAAGCAATATTATGGATTATTGCTTTGTATTTTGACCCAAAACATCAGTTTATATTTAGAACACATTAATGTTTATTTTTTTAATTGCTAATTGATCGGCTGAAGTTGTGTGGATTACTTAAATGACTCTCATTCTGACGGCACCCATTCACTGCAGAGGAACCATTTGTGAGCAAGTGATGTAATGCTAAAGTTCCCCAAAACTGTTCCAGAAACTCTACATCTGGGATGGTATGAGGGTTATTATATTTTTCTCTTTGGGTGAACTATTCATTAAACACAAACATTTACAAAGGCCAAAGATGATTAAATTCTGGCATAGTGCTCTCCCTCCTCAGAATATCCATTGTGGGTGTTTTTTTTGTCTAAACACAATATTAGCTTCTCGTTTTCTTAAGCCTCACCCAGAACACCTTCCTTATCACCTACTGTTAATGACTCGCATGAGAAATCTCGACGTGCAAAATGAAACCCCTCACGCTTGTGTTCTTCACCCGCCCTTCACCAGCCGGTGCTCGCTGAAAGCTCATAACATGCATGACTTCTGTGGAGCCAAAATGCATTTTTCCCATTTTCAGCAAGAACGTCCCTCCCTATCTCTGCTGCAATGATCAAATACCTTTATGTCTTCCATATTCTTTCGTTCACATTATCAAATTGAGTAAGTCAATCTAATAGGCACATGGGGAAGTGTGGTGACACTGCAATCAGATTAGAGGAGCAGCAGGGAGTGGAACCGGAGAATCTAATATTGCTTTGTGTGGAGCGTTCGGGGGCCCGGGTAATGCATCTCTCAGAGACCCGTGGCCCAGATGAGAGACGTGCCAGCCTGCAGAACTGCAGTGTCCTTGGAGGAGAAATTTTCAGCATAACACAGAATGTGAGCCATAGCTTGCTTATATAGCATGCCGGTCTGTTGGGGAAGACAGTTCATAACAGCAGATTCAGATTTATCATGTTATTAATATGTAGCATGAAGGAGACCATAAACTCAGGCTGTCACTGGGACAGAGCTATTTTCACGGTAGTATTGGAGGCATAGATTCAGACTTCTTCTTAATGCAGAAATGTCATTTTATGTGTTATGTCGTGTTCAGTGGTGCTGCTGGGAAGCTACGTGTAGACATCTGTTGCTTCATGATGAATAATGACGTAGCTTGTATCACGTTTGTTGTGATAAAAAATTTATTGTTTTTGCCTTTTTTTATCTTTGGTAATTGTTTAATGTATCCTGCTATTTGAAAAATATTTCTACGGTACCCAAATGCCTATATCGTTAGAAGCCTCCTTTTTGCTGGAAATGTACAACATTTTCTCCTTTATTTACCACACTTTCATGATTTGGTGTGTTACATACCCACAAACTTTCAGTGGTTTTTTTTTTATTGATCACTAGGACAATATTTTCTAAGGTTAATACAATTAATATGAAGTAAAGTATATTCAGCTGGATATAACTGAATATAAATCAGCTGGTCATTATTGCAAAGTAAACTCTGTCTCAAATATTTCAGTTTTTTTTATTAAACATGCACCTGTTTTTTGTGCAAAAAAATAATAAATATTATATATAATTTTTTATTTTGTAAATAAAAATAATTATATATTTATTATATTAAATAATTATATTTATTGTGTCCATTTAACAACAACAACCAAAACAAATAAAATCATTTATTATAATAATTAATGTTTTTTTTTTCTTCAAATTAATGTATTTTTGATATTGGATCGTTGTTAATTGATAAAAGACACATGATTTATTACTATGGTCAGTTGTAAAATCTACAGTTTAAATGACATCATCCATATTTTAGCCTCTGTAGAGCATCATGTCTCCTAATTGAGTGAGTGTGAGTGTGTGTGTGTGTGTGTGTGAGAGAGAGTGAAATGTCAGTGTGGATAGATCTGTGTTGAGTTTGGCTGAGGTGGCGTGAGGGCTGCCATCAAGTTTGGCTCAGCTCCTCTTTACCCACACAGTGGCACCTGCATTAATCACAGCAGGGGTCTGAGACTCAGTTCACATGCCACAGTGTTTTAGAGCTGAGAGACAGTGAGAGAGATAGCTGGCCATCCAACCGTCCAGCCGAACAGATTGACAAGCCAACAGACTACTGCAGCCAGAGCAAACAGGAGGAAAGCCGGAGCTCCTCTGGGAATGGGGGACAGTGAGGGGTGAGCTCAGACCGGCAGTGCATCTGTTTACTCCGCTGTTCTAGATTAGTTTAGAGGCAGATCACTTGGACGGGGCTGAATCCTGTGAAATGCTGAGGTTCCTGGTGTGCTGCAGGAAATGGCCGTTTTGTTAGTGACCCCACAGTGAACGTCTCTGTTGTGATGGATGGCGCCAAACTGAACCCTTTCTAAAATGCACTTAAATTGTAAAAGCCCATAAAAGCATAGCTACTGTGGGCTTTTTTGGTGTATATCTCAGGAAATAGGCCTATTGACTGACTGATTGATTAATTGATAGATTGGTAGTCTCTGGTCTCAGCACCAGAGTTTGCATTCTGTTCTGTTTCCTCCTCAATTCACAACAAAAGACTCATTTAAGCCACCTTTTTAGTGAATCAGAAACAAACATTGTGATCAGTGTACAGAACTGAATTAAGCATTACTTTTTTAGTCCTTAAGCTTTGTGACACGTGAATCAGTATGATGCAAACCAGCGGCGGGCCGTGCATTTCCCACTTAGGCCTTCAGTGGCGTCCTACATGAACTAATGCAACTCTTCTTACTAATACTAAAACGAATACTAATAATGATGCCACAGCTATAGAAACCATGAATATCACAGAGAATGCAGAAATGCAATAAAAGACTATTGGAGATCATTTAATACACATTCATGGAAAAATAAAGTAAAACTAAGTCAGGGATTCTGATCATGTTTAGGCTAGCAGAGAAGGCTTTGCTGGCCCTGACGGCCGACCACTGATGCAAACAGGGTTTTGAGAAGCCAGTTCACCAGTGGATCCACTGCAGTGAATGGGTGCCGTCAGAACGAGAGTCCAAACAACTGATAAAAACACCACAAGAATCCACAGGTAACTCATCACCTAACGCTGCTTGTTTGTAATAAGCTAATTAATAATTAATAATTAATTTTTTTCAAGAACACACTGAAAACAGTTGTAAACAAATGTTTGGTAGACAGAGAAAGCATTATTATGGACTCATATTTTGATCATTAGTGATGGTTTGAAGTTAAAAGATTTTAACTTTTTTTTTTTTTTTACAAACATTTAGCTTTTTATTTTCGCTGAAGTTAATTGATTGACGAGCGGTGGGAATTACTTGTTGATTATTGTGATGTTTTAATCAGCTGTTTGAACTTTGATCATGGCAGTACCCAGTACAAGTGATGTAATGTAATGTGATGTAAATCTTCATTTGTGAATGAACTATTCCATATTTCAGCTGAGTTATTTTTGTGGCTTTTTGAAAATAAACCCTGAATGAGTGGCACATAAGAGTAAATATGAACTAGTGATTAGTGATTAGTTATTTCATCCAAATAAGAAAGAATGAGACGTTTTAATTCTTTAAATGACTTATACACGGCTTCTTTTCTTAAAATGCTATTTCCCAGCACAATTTGTCAGTAAATCTTTATATGCTTTTCTAAACAATAAACGAATAGGGGAATATTACTTTCTTAGCAATGTATCTCTGGGCTCAGTTATTTTCATATTGAATTTAAAAATCCTTTACCTTTGTAATTGTTTCCGTTTGCTGCCGTCTCTGCTTTGTTTTTGTGTGCTGAAAGTGATTAATCTTAAGAGAATGAACAGTGTTTGTTAGAGGCAAGTGTGGAGAAGATTATGCCCTTTCATTCAAGTGATGAATGCTTCCTGGCAAAGCATCCTTCTTCTTTTTTGGAATGTGTAACTGATTGCAAGGTTCGCAGGAAACATACTTGGTCTTAATTCGTATTCTATAGAAAGTGCTTCAGAACTCGCTTGTTTCACCAGGCACTGCCAGAACAATGGCTATTCTTGAATGCATGACTGTGTACAACTTTTACTTAGCTTTTTTGCTTCATTTCTGAATTATAGTTGTTGAATCTGAACATAATAGCTTCTTTTTGAATGAATCACGCACAATAAAACAGTTTTTTTGTGTAAATGCACTGTAAATCAGTGCTTTTTATTTAAATTTAAAAGTTTTTTTTTGTATAAATACACTGCAGTCACAATATGCGATGAATTCCAATGCACAGCGGAAACAGCCAATATATATTACATTTCAGTTTTTATATCAGCTTCTTTGTAATCCTTACAAGTGCACATAATGAGATCTCTCTTTTGACCCTGGAACATTAGTTTCAAAATTCTGCCACATAAGGGATGTCCGAGGAAATGAATGTTGCATTATTTATGCACTACAGCACTGAATTTATGATACAGTAACACGGTCACACAGTCATCTTTTGTCTTCCTTAATTCCTGACTGTCATATGGAACCTTATAATAAATATGTTGTAGCAGAAGCTTCCCTATGGCAATGTATACGCTTCTTTTATAGGTGCTGAGAAGCTACAAGGATATCACACTGCAAAGATGTGCAATTATTTTATGGGTTGCTTTGTCCTCCTGCCAGGAACTAGCAGCATCTGGCCTTGTCAGCACTTCTGTGTTCTCTTAGACATAAAATGGCATGAACTTAACGCCGTGAACTGGAAGCTGGTTTGATAGGTTGCACAGTTTTCCTTTCAAGTTTGGTTCTGTTCTTTTTTTAGAGCTGATTCAAAGTAGTATTTCAAATTTTTGTAGATTATTCCAAACTTTCTTTGAAGCTTATCGCTGGAAAAGTGTCTCTGTTAAACTGGGTTAACTGTACAGACGCCCTTTTGCTAAAATTAACATTTACTACAGCGAACAGTGATTCCTCGAGCAGATAAATCTGGCTGCTTTATCAGTTCAAGCACATTTAACAGATAAATCTGAAAGAGCGTCACATGGCGCTCTGCCCCGTTATGGTAGAAGGAAAATAATAGATCAGCATAATGTTGTATCAGGTGCAATATTCAATTCCAGAATGAGCTTCCAGGGCAATAAATCATTTCTACTCTAAATCTTTAAAATGTAGTTTTTGAAATGTGAGTCAACTCAACTGTCTGGCGTGCATCGAAGATGTGTTTTAATATGACATATATCAAATTATAGTACTTAATTAACAATATAGTGATCAAAGGCTTAATGTAGCATGAGGAATTCAATATTTAAAGAAATTTAAAGGAACAGTTCATCCCAAAATTAACAGTTTTATTCATTTAAATCTTTAATGCATACATATATAGTTAAATATGTTTGAGTGTCTTAAAGAGATAATTTGCCCCAAAAATGAACTCTTTTACTCACCTTTGAAGCATCCTAGGTGTATGTGACTTTCTTCTTTCAGATGAGTCCAATCGAAGTTATGATAAAAATTGTCTAGACCCCTCCAAGCCTTTGAATGGGTTAAAATGGCAGCCGTTATACTTGGTGAGACGTGACAAAATGTGCGTATTTGTAGTAAAACGTCCCTCACACGTCTCCAGGTGTGAATAAAACCTCCTGTAGTGAATTCACGTGTTTTTGTACAATAAATATCCATATTTCCAACTTAATAAGCACTTTTCTCTCACGCCTGCTGTCTGTGGAAACCGGAAGCAGTCCCGGCAGATGACGTAAGACACATTGTGTTGCGTGATTAGTGACGAGCAGAGAATGAATAAACGAACAAAATGAATTAGAAGCACAAACCAAGGTTTTGTAAAGAAAATTTAGGAGGATTTCAATATAAGCCAAGAGGAGGCTGGTTTTCCTTTGCTAAAGTAAAGAAACGTTGTTTCCTTTGAAACTACATTTCCCAGAGTCACATGCACGATGCATACATCCTTCCAGTTTCAACAGACAGCAGACGTGAGAAAAAAGGGCTCATTCATTTTTAAGTATGGATAATTATAATATAAAACTGCATAGATCCATCACCCCATGTAGCTATGTGAGGGACGTTTTATTACGAGTATGTGCACATTATTTCACGTCTTTCGAAGTGTAATGGCTATCACCTATTTAAAGGTTTAGAGGAGTATAGACAATTTCTATAATAACTCCGATTGGATTAATCTGAAAGAAGAAAGTCACATACAGCTAGGATGCTTCAAAGGTGAGTAAAATACAGGATCATTTTTATTTTTGGGTGAACTATCCCTTTAAGCTATAAAAATGAATAGAAAACAATAATACAAATATATAAATAAATAAAAAAATAATAAGACTGTAAATTTTAAATGCCTGTTTTCTATTTAATATATTTAAAACAAAATTTGTTCCTGTTATGGTTAAGCCGAATTTTCAGCACCATAACCCCAGTCTTCGGTGTCACATGGTCTTCTAGAAATCATTCTAACATGCTGATTTGTGCTCAAGAAACATTTGCAATAAAACTATATTTCTGCTGCTTATTGTAGATACAGTTCCCCCCCAGGATTTTCTGTAATGCATAAAAAGTGAAAATAAAACAGCGAATTCATTTAAAGTATATATATATATATTTATAAATGTATTGTGCATCCATGCTTGGAAAAAAAATTAAAATGAAATAAATATAATACACACACACACACAGATGTTGGTTTTTGTGATTTATGGGGGCTCTCCATGGCGTAATGGTTTTTATACTGTACAGACTGTATGTATTATTGCCCTACACCTACCCTACACCCAAACCTACCCCTTACAGGAAACAACTGTATGTACTTTTTTAGATTTTCAATTTTTTTAAGCCTTTTGAATTACAGTCATACCCATGTCATTATACAAATTTGTGTCCTCATAAACCACATAAACCCGCGCACACACACACACACACACATATATATATATATACTTAAAGCAAAAGCTCCAGTGTATAAAGTCTTAAATTTCACTTTGTCCCTCACATAAAGCCTTTGTTTGGCTTCAGAAGACTTTGAATATAGTGCATGAGTCATATGGAGCTCTTTTAAGGTGCTTTTATAGTTTTTTTGGAGCCTTTTTTGGTTGTTCAAAGAAAAAGTCTCCTTTTGTGTTCCACAGAAAAACTAACAGAATATGGGTTTGCAGCAACATGAGGGTGAGTAAATAATGACTGAATTTTCACGTCGGGGCTGAATTATTCCTTTCCGAAATTTTCCGTTCATCTCGTACCATTGTGAGGCTGAGTCCAGTTTGCTCCTTAAGTCATTACGAAGAAGTGGGATGCACCTAAAAGTCAAAAATTTATTAGGTCTCAGCAGATTTTGATCATTTAACCATTCATGATTCCACGCACATTTCATATCAAGCATCCCTGCTGTAAAAATGGAGACATCTATGTTCAAAATATAAAAAGGAATAGAAAAGGGAAGCGTGAGGTTGTATCTTGATTGCACAAGCTTGTTATTCTTCAAAGTTTAAACGCGTTTTTTTATGTTGCAGTACACAATGCAGACCGTGTTTCTCACCATGAAATGTGAATTTTTAAACCGTAAAATATATGAATGTGGCCAAACAAACTGTTTACATGCAAAAAACACGATTTGCACAAGCACTCCCACATAATGTGTAAGCTCACGTATTTGAAGTCGGACTTCAAATAGACGCCCTGCACTGCTAGCAACATGGTTTCCCACACAAACTGTTTGGCTTCTCTTCAGATCAGGATACAGTTGCATTCCCGGGTGGGGTGGCTGCAAGAGAACGAAAGGAAGGGAAAATGCAAATGCTTGGAGAATAGTGCAAGGGGCCAAGGCTACTGTTTTCTGCAGTACTCTTCACTGCATTTTTGAGGAATATCGGCGGCATTCGCGAGTGAACTGAGGTGAAGATGTTTACATAATCAACCGGTTTACCCTTCAGCGCTGAAAATAAATCAGCCGCCGCAAACCCCATTTCTTTTTCATTGCAAACTAAGTGGGATCATGAATCTTCTTCTGCAAGTAGGTGAAGCTCCGAGTCTGTTTCTGAGCTTATTGAAAGGATGAGGGTTTTAATTAAGCACTGGTGATGCTTTTGTTGAAGTCTTTCTGTCGGGTGGTTTTTGTGTGAGGTTCTGATAAGAGCCAAATTATTTTATTTAGCTCAGGCGTCTTTAAGTTCCCGCTTTCTTCTTTCTCAAAAGACTTTGGTCATTCACACTGAGATTTTGAGTGAATTCATTTCCATCTAAAGTATTTGTCACATGAAAATGCACACCAGTACATCGCACCTACAGCACCGTTTGTGTTTCTTTCTTTACAGCTTATTGAAATGTACGTGAAACGAGCAAATGACTTTTATGTGTGTTGGCCTATAAAGTGCACGAGCAGATGAAAATGTTGATATCTTCTGGAACGGATATCACAGAGCATGTAAAAAAATAATGGGATTTTTTTATATTCCTCTCACTGGGAAAAAGAAATCATGATCTGTGCAAATCAATGATTAAGATGGTATCAGACAATATATCCGTGTAAAGAAATCAATGTGTGTGGAGGAGTCGAGCCTGGATCGCTACACATCTGGTGGGACAGATATAGATATTTGAAAAATAATTATGCTTACTAAAGATGGCGGAGGCTTTGTAGCTGGTGAAACATGATGAGTGTGACTTTTGGTTTGGTGGATAGGTTTGTGTTAAAAACACATTGTCATATTTTTATTGGGTTGCTACACATTTTGTATGTTTTCCTTTCAGATCAACATTGGCAAAAATAAATATGTAAATGTTGGCAAAAATGACACAAATAAATGAACTGATTAAAGAAAACTGAAAAGTAATACATAAGAATTATATAAATATATATACATACCTACATTATATACATAATAAGTAATAAATATATAAAGTAAACCAATAAATTATATTAAAAGTATATAAATGTGTGTGTGTGTATGCATACACATACTGTTCACACACACACACACACACACACATTTTTTACAATTATTTTTAATAACATTTTACACATCAATATATTATCTACATATTCTATGGAGAAATTTACGCAGTAGCAAACTCACCTTGATAAATATTTAATAAAAAATGGCCTCTGTCTTGCCTACAGTACAGTATTCTTTTCATCTTTAATCAGATCTTTAGAAACGCTGTGCTGAAAAATAACGCTGACTCTAAATTCACCTCTTCAATTGTTGCGTAATGCATTGTTTTATCAGCAGTGATTAGTAAATTGTTTCGACAACATTATTAGTCCATGACTCATGTCTTGTCAGCTGTATTTAAATGGTAATGACACAGAATCCTGCATGATAGATGCAGCAGAGATATTATAAACTGAAGTACATTCAGCAGTAAAAGCACCAGGCATTTTGCGAATCATATTGACCTGTTGTACGTCAAGCAGACTCTAATATGATCAGCACATTGTTATATCAGCCACGGCTGCAGATTTCCGTGCTGAAAATAGCATTCTCGTGGCTATCTCTGACATTCACAACACCAGAGATCAGGAATAAATGGAATAGCTGCATCTTCATTTAAACGCTTCACAGTGTTACTTCATCATAATTTGAATGTTTTCAAATCGATGACTTCTCTGCATCTTAATTTAAATGTAAAAGGTCGAGGAAATGCTGGTTCGTTATTAATGTGTCGTTGTGTGCATTTCCTTTTTCATTCATTGTATTTTCATTTTCTTTTTGCTTTTTTCAAAATATTTACTCAATGTAGTTTTGCAGAAAATTATGTCTTAATGCCTATGCTATGACTTTGGTAGGGAACAAAATGCAATAAGATGTTTGCAGGAGCACATTCTCTTCTTACAAGGCACAAATGATAATAAATATAAGTATGTATGTTAAATATGATCTTGTACAGTATGTGTAACACTAGTTATGTGAATAAATATTTAATAAGACTGTATTGGCTATTCACTGTCTGCCTGGCATCGGCTGTTGTTGGCAGATGAAATGATGAGGTGGACGTTAGTAGCAAAACTGAGAAATGAATAAGATAATGTCTGTGGAATTGATATTCGTTTATATAATAATAGAGAATCCAACAGACCTGATTGAGCATAACTACAAGTTTGAGAGATCAGTTAGACGTCCGTCTGGCTAGCATGAATTTCAGACCGAAGGCTGTATTGTAACTCAAATCTGCAATTATAATTGCCATCATATTTTATCTTTTGATGACTGGGTTGTTCACATGGCAGATCATAAACCAGAACATGTGCAACAATATTTCAGCCTCTGAGTTTTCTGACGTTCTGCAGCCGATTACATGCTTTTTAGGGAGCTCTGCAATCAGCCCTTACATCAACTGCTGGAGCGTGATTGAGCTGATGAAATTGGTTTACACCAGCATAGCTCTAAGTAGTAAGCTGTAATCTATGTGATATATCTGTAAGCATATGATTGATGGCCCCATTGCACACAACATGGTTGAAGCAGTGCAAGTGAATCACCTCACACATGAAATGAAAATGCCAAAACAAATCAATCCTATTACTGGAATTGATTGTTCACCCCCAAAATAAAAATTGTCAGCATTTGTGCTCTCTCATGTCATCACCAAATAACTTTAGTGTTGTTTGGGGGTCCCACCATTCTGGTAAATACAGATTTGATTTATAGAGAGTGAGTTTTGGGTGAACTAACTTGAAGTAGTTTTTGGGAAGTAGAAAGGGTCCACTAGTGTGTCCACTGTTAACATTGTCAGCAACATTGTTATTTTCAGCTGAACTATTATACATTGTTATTTAAAACAAAGCTGAAATGAAATACTTAAATATTGGAGATTTGATATAAAATTTACATTATTAGATGAAAAATTAAAAAAAAGTTTGTCATCATTTACTTTACCATTTAGCCTTATGTTGTTCCAAATCTGTATGAGATTATCTTTCCTATGCTGAACACAAAATAACAATTTTGAATGGGCAACATTTGTTGGTCTCCCTTAACTTCAATAGTAGTGATAGAAATACTATGGAAGTCAATAGGCACCATCAACTTTTTGATTACCAGAATTCTTCAAAATACCTTTTTTTATGTAAAACTTAAAAATAAAACTTGTACAGTATAGATTTGGAATGACAGAAGGATGAGTAAATAAAGACATGTTCATTTTTGGGTGAACTATTCCTTTAATGGAACACTCCACTTTTTTAGGAAATACTGTAGGCTCATTTTCCAACATCCCTAGAGTAATACAGATGTGTTTTACGGCCGATTGCCGGGTCTGGTGGTCCCAAAATTAGCATAGCTTAGCATAAATCATTGAATCCGATTAGACCATTAGCATGAAAACAGGTGGTCTCGTTAGGCTATTAGCAGTCTGTCTCACTCATGGTAAGGCAGCAAAATTCCTTGATTATTACGCCGGAATGAGAGTATATCCTACTCATATCAGCCTAGAAAATCACAACTTTGCATTTTCTGCCAGTCTTAGTACACAATGCAACTACAGAAGAGTCAAGTTTTAAATAGGTTTAAATAAATTTAAAAATATCAAAACTCTTTAGTCATTTTATAGCGCAACGCTAATGGTCTAATCGGTTTCAGTGATTTATGCTAAGCTATGCTAATTTTGGGATCACCAGACCCCGCGATCGGCTGAATGGATTCATAAAACACATCTGTATTACTCTAGGGATGTTGAAAAATGAGCCTATTTCCAAAAAAACTGGAGTGTTTCCAGAATCATTAAATACTTGTAACCTTACTTTGTGGCAGTCTGTCATCGGTTTTAACTCCCAGTGTTGTTCCAATATTTTGTTGTTCCATTCTTGCTTACTTCATCAAGAATATATTGTTTTCAATTTTATTCATTCTTCAAATGTATAAATTCCAATTCATTTTCTATTCCATTAAATCTGAACCCTGGCAATAATAAGAAGCAATCCATTTTGCTCTTAATGAGATTTGAAGTGCATCTCAATCTTGGGCAGATCCCAAATGTACTCATATTTAAAATTATGAACATTTTGTAGTTCTGTCCTTGCCTTTCTGCTTAAACTATGCATTGTGAATTATAGAGACGTACAAAATGACAAATTTCCTAGACTAGTCAGCGGGGTTGCCTGAAGAACTAGTTAGCTAATTAGTCTTAAAAAAACCTCTATAGAATTAAGCTGGGTTTGGGCTTGAAAGGAAAGGTTTTGCAGCGGAAAGGAACAGTAAGCAAGTGATTCAGAGATGCATTTTTAAAAACACAACACAGCCAAATCTGTTATACACAGGCCAAGGACCACAAAAATAAAAAAGGGACAAAACAAACAAAAACTAAATCAAACTTACAAATTGCAACCGAAGCTCATTAGAAATACGTGACTCTGACTAAATCCTAAAATACGTTGCTCAGGACACATTTGAAAGCACTTTTGAGATGACACATCTTTTCCTCTATTAAAGTTCTAATTAATATTACACAACCTATACTCTACCCTAAACCTAATCGATGATGTTAAGCAAATGTGAAATGAAAATGCATTCGCCCTTTTATAATTGCTTTATGAGTGTGTATTTCTCTTGGAAACCGCAATGAATAGGTATGTTCAAATTCAATATTTCTCTTTTGTCAAATTGACTTAGTGATTGTTGAATGTATTCGGCCATTGTGACCAATCCCTAACGATTGTTGTACAGAACACTTTAAAAAACAATAGAAATTAAATAAGGTATTGATGCATTTTGTATATTTAAACCCCTGCTGATTACAAAGCTCGTGATTGCTTTGACATACCCTGACAGCTTGTTCTGATAACATAATGACTCACACATCTTGTTAATTGTGATGAGATGCATTCTTGTCAAGTACCAATAGATGCTCAGTGAGGCTTTGTCAGTATGACTTTGTGTTTCTAATAATCTTTTAAAAGAAGTTCACATTTAACTACCAAATCTGTTGATAGTTATTCTGTATTGTGATATTACATCAATTAAATGCATTTACTCATCGCCAAATCTTTTTTTCCATGGAGAGTTTGTAGTAAATCTTATTCGAGATATGCTCTAAAGCTAGAAATGGAATTAGCTAGACATGCAATCACAGTTTGAGCAATACAATCAAGAAAATGAAATACAGGCTAATTTATCCAATGTTACCCATAGAAAAACAACTCATTTCATTAACCTTTATGAAAACAACTTGATGATTAACCTTTCTTTAAATCAGCACATGAAAGGAACTTAAAAAAGGAATTTATGTTAAGCAGAATTGACACAATTCGTCATGCCAGGAGTTGTACTCATCATTTTAATTTAGAAGATAGGAGGCAATTCCTCAACTTTGACATGAAATACTATGCGGTATCCTTCACCTGGACAAGCTGGCAGAGCTGCACAGCTGTGAAATGAATGTCCGCTCTTGCATTACATGCATTCACAATGATTTGTGTACAAATCAATAATCAAAATGATGGCAGCACGCCTCAGCCCCTAGTTGCCCCCCAGTAGCTCATATTTCTATTTGTCCAACCAATATTTTTCACTTGCTGCCCCAACGCAAATTTTTTTTTATTTCCTTTTTCATTTGTCTTTAAAATATATATTTGTTTTTTCTGTACTATGCTTGTTGTGTCTATGTATTGTGTGTGTATATATATATATATAACATATCTTTTACAATTTACTGTACTACAAATTGCTGTGACAATTCTGAATTGTTTAGGTGTGCAATACCTTATTGATATGTATCACTATCACGTGAAATTTTTAAATATTTACAACAATGTTCAATTATCAACACAAAACCAATTGTGCAAGTCATTAAAAACACACACAGTATATGAAACTTGACTTTTTTCTATCTGAAGCATATTCGTCGGATACAGAAGGACACTGCAGAAAATGAAAAGTTTAGCAGGAGTTGATTGCACAGATGGCGAGGCAATGAAATTTAAAGGTTTCCAGCCATAAATGAGTCGGGTGGATGTGTCTGCTGGCACATCTAGCAGATGATATACAGGGGCACCAGCACTTTCTTGCGGACGAAACTACATTTACCTGCACAATACTCTGGCACAAACATCATTAGCCCAGAGACCTTTCTAGAAGCACAGCAGGGGATTGTGCACCTGCTACTGCTTGACAAACTCCCTCTCTGCCCGGGTGTTTGGTTTTAAGGGCACTGTGGTCCTCTGGCAGACCCAAGCAGCCAGAAAATTCAACTGCCAGCAGAAGTTTATGATTTGAGACAAATATAAACACCTGCAAAAAGCCGGATCTGCCCAGGTTTTTCTGCATCGATATGAGTGCCAAGAGTATTTTTAAGAGTATAAACGGCAACTTTGTCTTTCGCACTCAAACCGTGACCATTTTCTTAATGTTCCCACTTTTGGCTTATCTAAAAATAAAAATAACTGCAGCTTTGAGAGCTTAAAAACCTAATCTTAACACTCAAGACTTATATTGCCACGTTGAATAAAGCAAAAAGGTTAACATGTCAACCTCATTCCAATATGCTCGCTCCGATAATGCTGCTGGCTCCTCAATTCAGATCAATAATATCTAGCCCATTCCCAGAACGGTTCTGGGAGCTCTCCAAACATCAAAAGACCTTGACACAGGACTTGGGAACTGGCTGACACTGCATGCACCTCAACAGCTTCGCTGAACCTTTAGAAATTAAATAAAGTTGGAAGCATGCAATAAAATCCTGCAACTGTGAGTTACGGTAACTGCACGCCTCCACACACATACTGAAAAAGGTTGTCCGTTTTACCATTTGTCGGCTGATATGAGGTCAATGCATTCTCTTAAGAGCGCATTCAAGGACTGTTTCCGTATGTTTAAAGTTAATTAGTAACCCCAACGGCATATAAAAAGTGCACTTTGGAGCATAGCTCAGACAGTATTCATTATACATACAAATAAAAGATTGGTCATTTCATTTTTTTTTTTCACTGGTGCATTAAGATATGACATATTTACTCTAAAGCTCCCTCAGTATGAAAAGAATATACCTTAAAGGAATAGTTCACCCACCCTCAGGCCATCCATGTATGAGTTTAGCATTTCATGAATAAAAATCAACCACAATAATTCAGATGACTCAAGTCCATCAATTAACGTCTTGTAAAAACAAAAAGCTGTGTGTTTGTAATAATGAAATCCATCAAGACATTTTTAACTTCAAACTGTTGCTTCCAGCTAAAATCCTTCATGCATTTTCCAGTGAACAATTGCATGACTGAAAGATAAATCTTTTCTTGTCTAAAAGGTAAACTGCTATGATTTGTGTGGATTACTTGTGGCTTACTGTGATGTGTTTAGCAGTTGTTTGGACTCTCGTTCTGACGGCACCCATTCACTGCGAATGATCCATTGATGAGCAAGTGATATAATGCTAAATCACTAGTTTGTTCAAATGCATTCTCTTAAGAGCAAACTCATCTACATCTATTTTATTTTTTGTCTAAATTATGCCTCTTGCTACAGTGATAGGGTTTTATCTTTAGTCGGTGTTTATTATAAAAGGCAAAAATACCAATAATTATTTACAAAGTAAATGTATAGTAGCTAATATTAGCTAATGCTGCTTATTTTTGTAGAGAGAAGTACCAGTTGTCCTTTTTTATAAAACACTGTTTGTACCTCAAAGCAGGTTTTAGGCATCACGTATTTCTGTCAATCATTTTTATATATATAGCTTAATCTAGTAAGCTGGTTAAAACACCTTTAAATCCCTTACTGAACATCAGTTGTTGTTTTTTTCCCCCACAAAGAAAATTGCTGCCACTAATTTGATGGTGCCTTCAGGAATGGAAATGGAACAAGTGACAAAAATACATGTATTGTGGGTGGAAAGAGCTTAAAGCAGGATGAGGTTTTAATTCAAAAGAATTTTGTGTCTTCTTTTTTTTAGATCATTTATCCTTTTTGATTACGGAGGGAAAATGACTCTAATCTGTGGCGTATTAAGGAATTAAAAATGTTCTTTTTAATGAGGCATGCTGTTTTGGTTATTTTTCAATAAAAATAATTTGACAGAAGAATAAAAGAGCCTGTCATTAATATTCACACATGGTTGATCATTTCTATTATACCCCCCAATGTAATTTCATAAAAATAAACTGCACCAGTTCTGTCAGAATCAGCGGCATCATCACGCTTAGAACAACACAGTACATAAGGCAAACATGCATCAACAGTTCTTCTAACAGCAATAAGCAGTCACTTTCTTTTTCGCAGCATGCCAACTGTTACTCTCATCCCCAAGTGGCCCACTACGCATATGCAGGCATCATATTTTCCCTGCATGAGAAACATTACAGAGGGAATCACAGCCAAAGGATGCATACGCCATCTGTGACCATGCATGCAGTCTGACCTAATGACTCCTCTATTGTTCAGGTCCAGCGGTCTCAGCTCAACTGTCTGTCGCACAGGCAGACAGATATTTGACATTCCATTATCATTGAAATTAAGTTTGGCAGACTTATGACATCAGTGTCAAACACATTGATCATGCACTTTTCATAATCGCCAATATGAAACCATTAGGTTGAGCTTCTTGAGTGATTCTTCAAGTAGGGGAACATTTTTGTCGACTTGGATGATTTTTGAAGCATTTTATATAGCTTTTCATACATTTGTATGTAGCTCAAAGTGCTTTACAGAGAGCAGACAAACAACAAAAGAGATCAATAAAAGTCAGCAGTAAGGACAAGAATAATACAAATGATAAAAAACAGCAATTTAAAATGCTAGCTAGATAACTTGTATTAACATGTTTAATGCGTATTTAACTTTCCCTAAAAATATGTCAAAAATTACAATCACATATAACATCAAAACTCCACCCCATACAGTACATTACACCAAAATACACCTGAAATCTGATACAGGCCATGATCAGATAGGCTATTTATTCCATGGAAGCTGCTACACGTTTATACAGTTTCATTTCAAACAGTGAAAAGTGCCTCTAGTTGAAGAGTCACCCATACATCAGAACATTCGAGTGTTTTATATGACGCTGCTGTGTCAAATTCAAAGCCCGTCAGGTGGTAATATGTTTTTCTTACCTTGTGTGACCGCTCTCAACACGTGGACGTGCATGCAGAAGAACGCCCACCAACTCCAAGTGCACAACGCAAACTTTCTCTTTCCATTCCCGCCGACATTCCTCCCGGAGAAACGCGTAAAAATCTTGGAGGAAGCGCTCTTAGGATCACACATGATGGCATTCTCGTCCACACATGCGAGAAGCGCCGCTGAGCAAGTACGGGAAGCGTCACCTCCTGAGTAAACACTGTCCTCCTCCACTGCCGTGTTGTGTCTCCCAGGTCTGTGTGCTTCGGGCAGACCCGTGAATTGTCTCTCTGTGGGATCAGATCCACCGGCGTCCATTCCGGTAAGGCGCGCGCTCCGTTCCGCAAGTTTAACTCTTATGAACGAGGACTGACTGGTTACAACGCGTGCATCGCGTCCAGGCGAAAGTTCCCGGTGAAGTAGGCAAATAATGTGCTTTTCATTAACAGTTAAATGCAGCCAGCTACTGCGCGAGATGCGAGCGAAAGCGCGCGATCACTGCACACGCGTCATTATGGGTTTATGAACGCACTGGGTCTGGCGGTAATTACATTTATGCATTGCACTGATGACACGCCGATTCACTTTACAGGATCCAGTCAGCCTTTTTTATTTCCCACTTTAAAAGCACACGCACTTAGCCCGATATATTCCCCAAAAAGTCCCAAGATCTTACTTTGCAGACGCAGTGCTGCTCCTGCTGCTGTTTCAACGTGTTGCGAACCATAACCAACCAAACTGTCAAACGAATGAGCTGCACAAACTATCGATAAGGATCCATCCAGATGGTTGCATGCATGAAGCCACCTAAACCAACCTACAAACTGTATGCGTACTAATAAGACCTCTCTTAAATTCACCGGCAGTGCCTGATGAAACGTCGCGGCGAATGTGATTATAAAAGCGAATCGGTAAATAGATCCCAGCGTACTTTTGAGCAGCTAACGCAACAAGCGGCTGTTCGTTGCTCCGGCTCACAGCGAACTGAAGCGAGTGAAATAATGTAGTGTACAGGTCCACCGCACTTACAGCAACTTCCATTGAGAGCTGCAGTCTCTCTCTCACTCACCTCCGCCCCGCTAAAGACTCATTGGCTGCCGCTGCTGGAGGCAATACTTTATACAGTCCTTCAGAGAGATTCAAGTATTGCAGCGGTGCTGTGTGTTTGTTTATATATGACGGGTCCAAATTATAGTGGGGTCGTATCAGAGATATGCCTCAGACTGAGGATATAAAAACAAATTGTAGTGAGTGGGGGACGTTACAAGTATACGTTTTAAACGACCCTAACTAATAAGCATGGTGCTTCCAGTCAGACATTTGCAAAAACAATGGCGTTCGTCTGAAGTAACCACAGCAACGGTCGCTTGACCACCAAATCAGTGTGCTAGTGAAAGCTATGACTAAATATAATGGTTGTCGTTATTTATTACAGGTTCTTCACATATGTGTATAAAAGAATGGAAACTAAAACTAAATAAATGTCATAGCCTTCATGATGCCACGTTATGCCTGGCGAGAGGCTATCTTTAGAAAGCGTTGCTTACATGTTTGTCATTGCATATCAAAGGCTTACACATGTACTCCTATTAAAACTAATCAGCAAACCAAATATAACTATAAATACAACAGCCTAAAGGTTGTATGCTAGTAAGCTAACCGTTATAAGCTGGCTAAGTTTGGCATTTTATAACTTTTAGTAATCATTTTGCCCTTACAAAATGGATATTATGAGTATTATGAATACTTGCTCTTAAGTAAAGATTATTCATTTCTAATGAAGTAGCTTATTTCAGCAGACAATGATGATATTTTTATTGTAAAGCGTCACTTTAACTTCGTAGCCGGTATTGCTCATTAAGTTATATGCACACAGTAAAATGAAAGGTCATTAAATACGGACAGTTTCTGCCCAAAATCCTTGCAACTTTCACAGAGTTTGTGTTCTTCTGTCCTCTATCATCGGATCCAGTCATCTCACACACTTCCCAGTTGTTTATGTTAATTAACACAACTCAGGCTATGTAAATATGTGTGCATAAGCTTTCTGTTCTACAGAGATAAATAGCGTGGTTCAGCCTTGATGTCAAAAACAAACAAAAAATTGACCCGAAAGGGCACAAAGTAGCTTGTCTTTCCAAGCGAATGATTCCATTAAATAGTTTAAGCTCTTAGAGTTTGCATGTTCCACTTTATGAGCAGTAGGAAAGTGTAGGTATTAGTTCAAATTTCTAACCCTATAAGTCAGGGGTCATCAAACTCAGTCCTGGAGGGCCGGTGTCCTGCAGAGTTTTGCTCCAACTTGCCTCAACACACCTGCCTGGAAGTGGAGTATACCTAATAAGAGCTTGATTATCTGCTTCAGGTGTGTTTGATTAGGGTTAGAGCTAAACTCTGCAGGTCACCGGCCCTCCAGGACTGAGTTTGATGACCCCTGCTATAAGTGTTCAACTTTGGCGTTTAACTCATCCCACACTTTTGTTCTCTTAAAAATAAAGCCTCTTTGTTAACTTTTAAGATTGAACTTTTTACACTGGACAAAACAGTGCAGTGTTCACTTTGGTGCTTAATATCATAATACAGTAGTTACATTGTCACAAATCCCCTTCATCATTAGCAGCCCAAACCTTTAGCTTGATGCTTTGTAATTAAGACTTTAAATGCCACACATAATCCACCTGAATGTCTCATTGAGTCTAGACGCTACCTGCGGCCTTTAATTGCTCAGGCCAGTCTAATTATTCATCCTGCGACTGATATTTATAAGAGAAATAAATAAAAGGAGAACCAAATAGCTAAGAAAATGCCTTTGTCATCACAGCAGGATACAGTCGGTTTCATGCATGCAGATTATGTTCTATTAACGCAATACAAACACCAAACAAGCAGTCCTTTCATCTCTTCCATGTTAACAAATTTGGACAAGATCGTTTATGGCAATGCATTCTTGTAAATGAAGCTCTCCGTGTTCACCTAAGTTGTAACTGTCAAAGCCGAGAGGATGGTTGATAAGGCTGTTGAGTCACATGATGTCTGGGTTATTTATCGCCTCACCGCCGTGATCCATGTGATTCATCAGCTTGAGAGATTTTTCATAATCAAAGAGGCCTGTGATGGTTTTTAGACAGCCGACATGCTTATTGTGTGCTAGTTGCTGTGCTCGACTGAAGGTACGTGATGTTTTCACGCTCATCTCTTCCGTGTTTCTGATAAGAGATGATGCATATGGCGAGCCGCTCGGCGTAAATGCCTCTGCATCTGTTTATTTCAGAGCCCTGTCTGCGTGGCGAACAGCGCTGAGACAAAGCCAACGACAGCAGGGCCTGTTTATTTCATGCCTTTCAGATCCAGGTCCTGTTTCCTGTCAACAAATAGTTAGTGTAAACTGTTTGTCTGAGAACGGCCCATCTCTTAGGATGAAAATGGGTTCCTTCTGTGCTTGTGTGGCCTCAAGATCACTCGAATCCCGTGTTTCCTCAAGCCTGTCACAGCCCATCCCCTGCTGGCCACGTTCATGGTTATATCTCAATGAGCAGGGCTTTGACTCGGAGCAAACTGGGCTACCTTTCTTCACTGGCATCCAATAAATCATTTCTTTCTCTTATCTGAGGCAGGACCACAAGGAGCGTGCAATCAGATGAAAAGAAGACATCAACCCTGTAGTCCACAGGGCTTGTTGTCGCCATGCTGGGGGGTCCTGGTGCTGTATATCAGAGAGATGAGATAATACATGGCCCGGCTTAAGAAGTCATGCTCCTCAAGTGGAGTACTCCAGCCCCCTGTCAGATACAGATCAATGCCCCGACCGAATATCGGTGCAAATATATCTCCTTCTTTTTTCGGGATGATAAATGACTTATCGTCATGGCAATAAATGTTCTCCTCTGCTGGAAGAAAGATAGGCTCTCTGGATAGATTCCACAGCATATTTATCTATTTCTGCTTAAAATGTGCAAGTGACATTTGTGATTGGTTCTTCAAGTGCCTCAGGGTTCAATGGAGAGTTCACCAGAAATGAAAATTCAGTCTTCATTTACTCATCCTCATGTCGTTCCAAACCCATATGACACACTTTCTTCTGTGGAACATCAAAAGCGGTGGTTTGAAGAAAGTTCACGCTGCCTTTTTCCATACATCGAAAGCGAATGTGACCTAGCCATTAATATGTCAATATGAGTAATCCAAAATATTCTATACTTCTCCAGTTCTAGTCTTTTAAAGCATCTTATATCAGATTAGTCACATGCACAAACTAAATTATGTTGTTTGTTTGTTTTTTTTTCCTTTTTGGTTACCATTTATTCTAATTGTATATTTTTTAGATACATTTTTGATAAATAAATGTAACACAGCTTGGACATTCTTTTTTCATAAAGGACATAAAAAAATCATACATAAGATAGATTTCGAATAATTTGGGTGAATATATCATGACAGAATAATTTCATGCAAATGACTGATGTTAAAAAAATATATATATAAGCTTTAAAAGACTAAATTACATTGTATATTGTCATATTGCCACAATAATTTAAAAAAAAAATTGTCAGAGTGTAAGTCATGGATTTGGGAAAGCATGTATATGTTCCAAATCCATATGACTGGATATTCTGCAACATAGGTTTGGTATGACATGAGTTGGAATAAATAATGACAGATTTGTCATTTTTAGTGAACCATCACTTTTTTGAGGAAATGATGTGCCTTGTACTGCCTTAAGCTAAAAGGGTTTGCGCATATTTTCTTATTTTGTCACACAATCATCATGCAAGAATGATGTCCTATGGGAGCAATCTTTCAGGCAACCAAAAATTGCAATGCTTTGTTGTATCTGTTTTGTTTGAAGCACACTAGGAACTCTAAACAAGTCTTGCATTCGTCTGTTGCTTTGATAACCAGCCTCTATTACTCATTACGAGGTCTGACTGACTGTCTCCTTGCCAACACTCAGTGTGGCGCATAACAGACCAAGCAGATGCAGAAAATCCTTCATCCTGCAAGAGAGGAAGACATTGCTGCGAGCTACAGCACCCGCACTAGCATCTGGATGGTAGTACAAACTTCTGCATAGCGTGGCTAACACATATTGGTTATTGAATAATTGCTTTATGCAAATGTGTGTGGGTGCATTTGACACCTTATATGAATGACCCTGAAAAACTGAAGCCATTATTACTGTCTGACTGAGCCTAGATGGCACCGAACATATAGAGAGGTTTAACTGTGTGGGTGCTGTTTGGTGTGTTATCATCAAGTCATAGTGCACAGCATGTACTGTATGTGTGGGAGCACAGCAGACTGTCGTGCTTCAAAAAAAAAAATGCTATATCAATAAAAAAGCTTGTGCTGATGGTGAACCAGATGAAGAGACTGATGAGTCTTGTTTAACAAGATTAAGCATACAAGTTATATAGGCAGATACAAAAAGTGTAATATACTAACTATACGATACAATACTGTGCAAAAAAGTAGCATGGAGACACTTTGTATACAACGTCTGCTATCAAATGTGATCTCCACATAAATCTTGGCACTCTTTAGCTAACCTGCGATAGTGTCCTAACGAGCCAATGCGGTGTAGCGCGGACTGAAGCACAGCACCACACTGCCCCCTTTGGCACAGTGAAGGAACTGCCCGTCAAATCATGTGCATGAAGAGTTTTTCCTTTCTTTTTATGTTTCTGAGGTATTTATGTCCCTGGGGTGTTCAGTTTTGGGGTTTTTTGTTAGTTTTTTTTTTTCTCTACAGTTTTTTTTTGTTTTGAAAAAGGCAACATTTGGATATTTTTAATAATTCCTTATTATGTATGTTCTTAGTATATATATATATATATATATATATATATATATATATAGTCTTTTCAAATGCTTTTTATAGATCGTAAAATTTATTTTATAGTCGTAAAATGATAAAATGATCATAACAACACTATTGCATTTTAACTGATTTAATAATCATAATATAAACAATTTATGGTGCAGTCTTTATTAACTGCTCAAGAATTTTAACTTCATAACAATGAAAATAGTGAATGGAATATGGATGGATGGATTTCTTTTTGTCTCTGTCATCTCATGCACTGACACTTTCTTCTTGAGCACAGCTAAATATATAAAATATTGATTTTTATTTATGTACAAAGCTGTGATTTGGTGAAATTATATCATTTAATTGTGGTTCTCTGAACTATAAAAAACCTATGTAAATAAAACAGATTGTTTAAAGAAGTTTTACTTAAAGAAAATCATGTTTAATTCACTGTTACTTGCAATTTATGAGTTAATTGTTACTTTGTAATTGTATTATTAAATGCTGGACATTTCTGTGAACTAATGTGAAAAGTTGTGTTAGCAAGCTAGTTGTGATGTGTTTCGTAATTTTTTGAATATTTATTAAAGTTGCAGTATCAGTGTTTACTGATTTCATGGCTTTTCCTTTTATCTGCTGCTCCCTTATGAATACATTCTGAAAAAGTGTACATTTATATTCAGCTTCATTCATTGAAGGCTCCTGGGGACCCTTCTGAACTCATTTTGAGTTACGAAAAAGTGAACGAGCGCTAGGGAAAAAAAATCTTGTTGGAGCCTTGTTATGCCTTACCATCCTAACGGAGGTCACACAGAATGTCACGATATGATAAAATGAATCCGCCCATTCCAATCCATGCACAATCTCCCTGTATGATTAGACATGAACTGATGCTTCGACAAAGGCCGTGAACCAATCACAGGGAGCAACAGGCTGGCTCTGCTAAAGCAGCTACGCATTTGATGAGCACGAGTCTGAGTGACCTGAATGTTGCCGCCGGGACGCACAGAAGTCACCCTGATAGTTTAATTTACCTCTGATAAAATTTATCAGCTACACATTTCAGTATGCTGTCCTGGGGTTTAGGAGTTATCAGGGAAGGCACTTGAAAATGTAATTAATTCAGCAAAGCATGCCCCCAAATAACATTTGACCTGAAATTGCAGCAGGAAATATGTGTCCCCTGCTGTCACTTCACCGTGCCGGTCTTTATTGTGTTTCTGTGTACAGGTTTAGTCCTTCAAACATGAAATGCATGAACAATGAACCTGACATGCTGTCCTGTGACTTTCACCACATACCGAAAAACAGGCAGATTGGTTCTAATATGAAAAAATGCTCTTGATGATCAAAAATTTATGTGTAGCAATGACAGGTTAAATCGGTTTAATCCTAGGTTATAAGCAATATTTTAAACTTTTCTATTTTTGTATTTCAAAACTCCTAGCTTATGAAATTTTGCTTCAAATAGTACTGATCCTGTATTGAAGTGCCAAAGATACACTATGGAAAGGCACTGGAATGTTACTACTGGTTGTTTAGCATTACACAATCAATCATAAGCTAAAAAATGCCAGCTTCATTAAATATTCATACACTGTGTACAGGCAGAAATTTTCACGAGCCCTTTTTAGTTTCAGTGGCTTAGAGAAACAGTTACAAATGTCAGAAGAGATCGCAATTAGTTAAGTTGAGTTATGAGGAATATTACTTTAATTCTAAGATTATCAAAGCAGATTTATATTCCACAGATGGACAGGTAGAATACTGTTTTGCATGCTGTATTTGTCCGGGGAGATCTAGAAAAAAAGCTACCCTGAAAAAGAAGAGTAGGCTCTACTGATTTTGGAAATAATATATACTTAAGTGTGACAGGAATGTGATGTTTACATAATTGCATGTTAGAGGAATTCTTCACCTCAAAAAATAAAAATTGGCTGAAAATACTCACCCTTAAGCTATCCAAGATGTAGAGGAGTTTGTTTTTTCATCATAACAGATCAGTTTGGAGCAATTCAGCATTACATGGTTTGCTCACCAATGGATCCTCTGCAGTGAATGGGTGCCGTCAGAATGAGAGTCAAAACTGCTGATTAAAGCATCACAATAAACCACAATTAATCAACCAGATTCCAGTCTATCAATTACTGTCTTGTGAAATGAAAAGCTAAAACAGTTTTCTATGCATGATATTGCTTTCTTTAGTGAAAAAGTAGTATCATATGAATCAGGAGAGAATGTTTTTAATAAAACAGTACAGAACAGTTCTAAACAAGTATGTTTTTTTAATCACTGGAAATCAGGTGTCCCCAACTAAGCAAGCCAGAGACGACAGTGGCAAGAAACCAAAACCCCATCCATGAGAGAATGTGGAAAAAAAAACCTTGGGAGAACCAGGGTTAGTTGGGACCAGTTCTAGTTCAATTTTAAACACATGTTAGATTGTGTAGGGGCTCATAGTGTGTGTGCATCTGTATCCGACGATCTGTCCACGGAGCTCATCTAGGTGTTCTGATGAAGATCATCTCTGTGTGCTGGTACACCGTCTGATCTGGATAC
>JAUCMT010000068.1:12502190-12547171 GCA_032357475.1 Enteromius thamalakanensis
TTGGCATTAAAAAAAATCTTAAGACACAAAACTAAAAACTGGTTTTGTGGTCCAGGGTCACATTTGGCTGTGTTAATTAACAGACATATAATGAAAATTATGTATCTGTGTCCTGTTATTTATCTTTTGGTATGCATTTCAGAAAAACAATTGTTAGGATTCAGGTGTCGTTGCAAATAGCGATTAATCATGATTAATCCACTGAAAATCCTGATTGATTTGATTAAAAATTTTAATCATTTGACAGCCCTAATATATATATATATATATAATTTAAATTGGCCCTATTTTATTTTTTTTAAGATACAGTGTACATAAAACAAACTGATCTAAAACTGGTAACAGAAACAATAGGAGTCTATTTACACCTGAATTATTTGCATCAGTTGAAATTTTGGAAGCAGTAAGTGATATAAGTATACTGTGAGACAGTCTACACCCATGTTTATATTAAGCCAATAGCATTCAAACCACAGTGCTGAAAGCCAAAAGCAAGACAACAAGGTGTGATGAGCTGATTTCGTGATGGATTTCAGTGTTTTTCTTAGGCTATTAAGCACCGAATTAGAATAAGAAATGGTAATGAGTCAAACAGCTCATATGCTGACTAAGCTAAGAGCTAAGAAAACAACAAAAAACATCCATTTTCTGAACAAAGCACTGCTCTAGGGATCCGGCCAAACTCTGTAAAGTCCATTTACAGATGTTTCCTGAAGCCAAAAGTCTGTTTGCACACGAGCACAAGGTGTTGCACCGTGTTGCTGACTTGCCTGTCAGTTACACGTCTCTCGATAACGCATCCAGACGGGCCTAATACGGCGAGATCCTTGGATACACACACACATGCTCTGCATCAAAGACAACTCAAATTACCCAATGTTTATAGATATGACATCAGATTTGTTCATTCCTGGGTTGTTCCTCCAGAGAGGAAGTGTTTAATGACAGAGAGCAAGCAGGAACGCCATGGGGGGCCATCCGAACCATTGTCAATCCTGCAGATGCGGGATTCAGAAAATGTCCTTGTGGCACTGCATGATGTAAGTCTTTAGAGAGGCCTGAAAGCTAGCGGGTACTCATAGTGTAAATGATTTATTTAGCACACACGCGCGCCAACCAGAAACACACAGAAACACTCACGCTGACACCCTGATCAAAGCAGATGTGCAAACCCCCTGGGAGATCCTCTCTTCCTCTCTGGAACACAGGGGGAGAGGAATTAAGAGAGGGATGAGGAAGAAAGCGAGAGGCTGAGGAGGAAGAAGAAAGACCCACAGTGGCACGGGGAGGGGAAGCGTTTGTGATTAAGGACGTCCCTCCTTCCTTTAAATCCTCAAAGTCATTTGCTTTCATTTCTCATACTTTCTTGCGCTTATTAGCTCAAAGAGAGTAAATCCTTTGTCATATGACCCCTCTCGTAGGCGTCTTTGAACGCTGCAATCCATCTTCCGGTGTGCGGCTTTTGTGCATACGAGCTTTAGCTGTGAAGTCCTCAAACGTCAGTGCACAGAGGGACTGTGTCAAACTGATCCGCTGTAAATCTGATATATTCTCAATCATATTTAACTCTGGTAAATGTCATTTAAAACTTGTTTATAATGGGCTTCATAGCTTTTTCTGCAAATAGGGGTGGCTTCTACTTAGCAACATATATATGTAATGAAGAATTAGAGTTTTCTGAGATGCTGGATGAAACTGTGCTTATTGAAGGAATGTATGAGCAAATTAGTGGACATGGCTGGCGATAGCGGTGTGAAGGAAGACAAATTAATTTTCAGCTGCTGGAAGCTGCGTTATCTTTATTGAGCAGACTCGCAGACAAATTAGACTCCAGTGTTTGTGCATGCGTGTTTGTAAGTGTGTGTGTGTGTGTGTGTGTGAGTAGCCTATACGTTCATAACACCTTAGTGGCTTTAGCATCATAATGCAAATTTTTGATTTTGTAAATATAGGCCCTTTTAACCCTTAATGAGATGGGCTCCTACATACAGTATACAGTGAGTACGGAAAGTATTCAAACACCCTTAAATGTGTCACTCTTTATTGTATTGCAGCCATTTGCTAAAATCGTTTTTTTTTTTTTTATTAATGTACACACAGCACACCATATTGAAAGAAAATCACAGAATTGTTGACATTTTTGCAAATTTATTAAAAAAGAAAAACTGAAATGTCACATAGTCCTAAGTATTCAGACCCTTTGCTGTGACACTGTAACACATATATTTAACTCAGGTGCTGTCCATTTCTTCTGATCATCCTTGAGATGGTTCTTCATTTGAGTCCAGCTGTGTTTGATTGCTGTATACTGATTGCACTTGATTAGGAAAGCCAACGTGGGATGACCAAAAACTCTTCCTAGAGCTGGCCGTCCGGCCAACATGAGCTATCGGGGGAGAAGAGCCTTGGTAAGAGAGATGAAGAAGAATCCAAAGATCCCTTTGGCTTAGCTCCAGAGATGCAGTCAGGAGATGGGAGAAAGTTGTAGAAAGTCAACCATCACTGAAGCCCTCCACCAGTCAGGGTTTTATGGCAGAGTTGCCCAAGGGAAGACTAAAAAAACTAACTTTGAGGGATAGTAACGTCTTCGGCGACGCAGTGGAGACCTTCGCCCAGCAGTTCTCCGCCGCCAAGAAGCAGACAGAGGCCACCCGTCACATCTTGCCGCGGCGCCAAGCTACTGCCTCCCCCCGGGCGCCGCAGGCACCGCCTCAGTCTGCTGCCGCCTCCGCTCCTCCGCTAAATTGTCGGATTGGGGGGTCAGTTGTTGTGGACAGGCCTGTAAAAGAGCTTTTGTTACACACTCACGCAGCAGTTCGAGGACCGGGAGGACGAGCCAACAGACTACCCACCTCACTTCTGCCGGAATGCAGGTAAAAGTTGCACGCACTCAGACCCCACTTCGGACCCGGTCCCTGTGTTCCCCCTTGCTGGGACCCTTCTAGGGAAGGTAGCAATAGAGCCGGTCCCTCCAGCCAATATGAGGACAGTGTTTTACAGCCCATACTTCATAGTGCCCAAGAAAGGTGGTGGGTTACGGCCGATCCTGGATCTGCGAGTCCTGAACCAAGCTCTTCACAGGCTTCCATTCAAGATGTTGACACAGAAATGCATCAATTGCGTCTTTGCATTGATTTTTTTTTTTAATAAATCTGCAAAAATGTCAACAATTCTGTGTTTTTGTGTTAATATTTAAGAAATTAACTTAAATGATTTTAGCAAATGGCTGCAATATAACATAGAGTAAAAAATTTAAGGGGGACTGAATACTGTACCCATTGTATTAATATGCTGATTGATGCTTAAAATAATTTTTAAATATATTTTACAATTCTGTTGTTTTGAACTTTATATGCATAAAAGAATTCTGAAAAATAAAATCTATCAAGCTGTCCTTGAAGAATAAACTTTATATCCTATATGTGCTATATTGCCTTGACAACGCTTTGGTCATCAGTCCATGGCTTCAACACAGTATTCACATTGTCATACCCACTACAACTTTACAGCAAGTGTAGAAGTAAAAGAAATATGGCAAGTCTACAATGCAATATTTGCCAATGCCAATCTCTGCCCTCGGGTCACGTTTCTGTGAATCTTTCATATATGTGTAGCACCGGTATCACACCACTTATGGCCACTAGACCAGTTTTAGGTTCTAAAAAATATACCCTGCAGGTCCTTAATATTGAGGTAAGTGTAATCAGTGAAAAGGTATTTCACTCTTTTTTTCTTGTTCTTTAGTTCGTCTAAGTTATTTTTGACACACTAATCTAAATTAGACCGGTCTTTTCCTGGATTATACCTAATCCCTATCTTTTCTTCCTGAGTTAACTCTTTCTTCCATTCCTTTACAGGTAAGAAAATACCTTCAATTTACACAATCAAATCAAAATGTGTCATGAGCCGGGTTTGATTCGGACTTTCTTCCTGTTGTTCTTTCAGCTTTCCTTCATTTGTCTCTGCTGCTCTTTGTCGCAATCAGCGCTCCGGGCTGATCCTATGCGCACCTGTTCTCTTTCAGCGCTGATTAGCGCCTCTATTTTTTCCCCGTCTGTTCTGTTCGTCTTTGTCTGATGATTACGTGTATTTGTCCACTACGCCTGAGGCCGTCTTCAACAACGTCTTTTCAAGTCTTCAAGAGATCTGTCGTTATGTCAAAGTCATGTTCTGTTCGTCGGTCCTGATGTGTTTTGTCATGCACTAAACCCGCTTTTCTGTGTTCAGAACTTTCTGCATCCAGTCACTGGGCAGAGGTGGCCCCGCAGCAGCAGAGCTCGCACACTCGCCCATTTATCCTGAGCACGGGTTCGTGGCTATATCCGGCCTTGATGTTGGCCTGTGATTTTTCTTTTGTTTTATTTTTTGGCTGCGCTGTATTTTCCCCTGAGGAATTGTTTTTTCCTGCTCGCAGGAAAAACATAAGAACTCAATATGAAAATAAAAGTATGAACTTTAAACTCCACTTCAAGTCCAAATGTGAATTCAATTATTCAGTTTAATGGAAAGTTTCAGTTCAGTTCAGTCCAAAATAATAATTCAAACGGTTTCCAGTTCAGTTCAAACTGATTCCTGATACTCCTACCACTCTCTCTCTCCACGCTTTAACTCTAGGTAACCAGTAGGAGGTTGATTAAACTAACTCTTAGCGAGTGTTTTGGAACCGACATACTCACGCTATGCGGGTTTGGGGTTAATCAACCCAGAGGTTTTACCAAATGGTAAATTAAGCTTTTTGGAATACACCCCTGCTCTCTCCCTCAGGCCTCTCCTCCAGCGTCACTTGTAGCGTCCCTAGTCCCTTAAAGGGGCAGTGCCATGAATTTTCTGTCAGTGTGCTTTTAACCTTAAGCATTAAATTGTTGTATTAACATTATTAGCATTTTTAACTCTGATGAATTAACTTACATTAAATGAATCACTTAACTTTCAAATGTATTTATGCAGCTTTTATTCTTATGTCATAATTTAACATGGGTTACATCTGACTCTGATGAGCACACAGCTCAGCCCTCACTCTCACTCGAGCAGCTTCATTTTTTGCACCGGCAAACACAATGCTTTCCACTGCTGTCGATAACTAGTCCATTTGTTACCATTTTCAGTCTCATTGTTGCTTTTGCTCAGCATTTGGGGACGGAAATGGTTTCTTGGTCAAACCACTGTTAATAATAGACTTGACTGAGCAGCACTGACGGATGAAAATGAAAATAAGAGACTGAAGACCGCTTTCAGAACCTTCGTAAGACCTCCCTATTGATAAACGCCTTTTCAGTTCTGTGATTAGCATTACCTAAATTTGCATTGGACCTAATCTGATATTCAAAGAGCACAGCCATGTGCCAGGGTGTGCATACATTTATTTTGCCCATGTTTTTGTCCAAATGATTCAATAGATCAGATGAGTCATTATAGCTTTGATTAAATTAATGATGTTTGAGCAGAAGTGTTAGAGAATGAAAGAGTCCAAATCAACCAGAAAGAGGCTTAACCAATCAGAGTTGTTGCATCGAGGCTGATGTACATTGATTTACCCACTTCTAAGGAAACTGATGGACTCGTTCCATTAGGCTTTCAGTAATGGAGAATTTTTTTGAAAGCAATTTATTATTTTCAAGTTACGATCAGAAAAAATATGATTACCGTATAATCCCTTGGTATTTGGAAAGCTGTAATGGTTTTGCCTCCTGAATGTGCTTTCAGCATTCACCACTCGGATTCACCAAGGACAGCCTTGTCCGTTTAAGAGGAAAGAAACAATATCACATTTAATGCTTTAATGGCAAAACTCTATTTTTAGCTATGGAAATATTAACATTAATACATGTCTACCATGTTTCAAGCACCTTTAGCCATTCGTTCTGTACTGGAACTATTTAAAAATAAATCTAATAATGAGAATTTACTAGGATATTTTAATTTAACAGGGCATAATTACATGCAAACTTCATTGGTTACATTTTGTATTCACGAACAGAGTAAATCAGTCATTCTCAGCATTTTGATTCCAATGCCCTAGTTTTTGTTTCTTAAAAATAATCAAAGGTCCCATGACATTTTAAACTGTTTGTGATTCAGATCCATCTGCGATGCTTTATTCAAAGACATGGTCATAAAACAGGCAAGGAAACGAGTGTGGTTGCAGCTAATATGTGACCCTGGACCACAAAACCAGTCATAAGGTAAAATTTGACAAAACTGAGATGTATACATCATATGAAAGCTCAACAAATAAGCTTTCTATTGATACATGGTTTGTTAGGATAGGACAATATTTGGCCGAGATATGTGCAAATCTGGAATCGAAAAAATCTAAATACTGAGAAAATCACCTTTAAAGTTGTCCAAATTAATATAGTTTCAATGTAATTTACTAATCAAAAATGACATTTTGATATGTTTACAGTAGGAATTTTACAAAAAATCTTAATGGAACATGATCTTTACTTAATTTCCTAATGATTTTTGGCATAAAAAAATCAATAATTTTGACCCATGCAATGTATTTTTGGATATAGCTACAAATAAACCCCAGCAACTTAAGACTGGTTTTGTGGTCCAGTGTCATATATCATCAGGGCTTGAAAAGGGGTAACCCGAAAACACAAGCAATAGTCCAGGCTGAGACAAACAGTATCCAAAACTGGACCAGGAACACCGGATATACAAAATAAAGAGGTGAGGATCAAAAACATGGGAAAACAGGCACTGCAAGACTATGACTTGCACTAAAAGCACTAAATTAGTAATAATTCAATGTAGGCCCTATGAAATAGCGGTTGCTTTGTATTTTGCCACTAGAGGGCACACTCATTAACTAATTAATTGATTTTATTTTTATGGTAGGCTATCTTATTTGACACTGAATGCGAGATCTGAACCAAATCTTTGATTTGAAGCTTGTAGTGCATAGCCCTAATATAAATAATTCACAATGCTTATTATAGCCTATAGGATTAACAAAATCTACACAAAAGGCAATGTGCTATTTTGAGCCTCATCTCAATGGCATTTCAAAGCTATTATTCACTCATTCTGGTAGAATCATGAGTCTAATATAGTTTTTTTTATTATTAAGTTAAGAACCGCAGTATGTTTGCACACCAGTAAAAATAAAACTTTCCATCTTATCTCATGCAAACACTGAGTCAAGTTAAATTTGAGTTAAATCAGGTATATTATTGTACTTCTCATTTCTGTGTAGTTTTTTTTTTTTTTTTTTTTTTAAAGAAAGAAACAGTCCCTCTGGAAGCATGGTGTGACATTTGTGTAACTGTTGCCATAAACAAATGTTTTGGGGGATGCATTTGCATGTTCTGTACCACAGAGTTCATGATGGAACTGTTTGTCAAAGGCTGGAGAGAGGAACAATTCCCTTATAAACCAAGAAAATGATAGATCTGTCCGACAGCTGTATCTAAATCTAAATCTAAATAATATTTTCATGGTGCTCCAACACGATTTATGGCATTTTGTTAATATTTCAGGTCTGATTGTTTGAAGACAGAGCACGTTTTGTGTTATTAGCGATTAAAGATAAACCACAATTGGACGCTTTCAGAACTGTGTCAATGACTCATTAAGATACTTTTCAGAATAATTAAGATTCACATTTGCAAGCTTTTAATTGTTTGTGTTAGACAAACGAATTAGGCTATTCATCCAGTACAAAACATCGACACACCAATGAAAGATTGATGATGAAATATTAAAAATAATGAATTGCACACAATAATAAAAAAGGCTAACGAAAATGAT
Organism: Enteromius thamalakanensis; assembly: GCA_032357475.1. Classification (NCBI taxonomy): domain Eukaryota; kingdom Metazoa; phylum Chordata; class Actinopteri; order Cypriniformes; family Cyprinidae; genus Enteromius; species Enteromius thamalakanensis. The sequence goes on from JAUCMT010000068.1 coordinate 12,509,949, forward strand.
TGTTATGTTCAATGGATTAAAACAAATATGAGATGAGAAAATTAACTAAATAAACCCTAATTTTAACAAGTGGCCTATAATCTTCTTACATTGGTTAATTTCAGCAGTATTACACACACTGAGCATTATTTATTTGTCTCACTTAATGAAATTAAGGTCCATTTATATATAGCCTATATATAGGCTACATAAACTATACTATTGTTTGAACTTGAACTGCAGCTGTAAGTTTACATAGCTAGTGATGAGCGGAATTAGCTCCGCCCACTCGCACAGCAGCGCTTTGAGTGACATTTACTACAAGCTGCAGGTGAAGCGATACATCTCGTCTTGTGAGTTGTTGCGACAGACTTCAGTTGTTTGAAACACTGGCGTCTTCTAGTAACTAGAATGGAACGGACGATTTAGACCCCAGGAAGTGATCTTCAACAGGTAAACCACTTTACTTACTATTTAAATAGCAGGTTGATGTGTGTAACTTAATGTTTAGTGCGTAAAACACTTCATAGCCGAACTTCTACATGAAAGTCGGCGTCCGATAGACCGTCACGCGTAGGAAACTAAACCGTATCAGAGTTGTTCTATTTATAAATATATATAGCATACTCTCAAAACAAGTTAAAGTTGTGTTGTTTTTGCACTTTGCGAACGCTGCTTTACTTTAATCAGTGTAAAAAGTAGGTTGGTAGCCTAGTTGAAGTTCTTTCCAGTGCGCAAATGAAGTATGCGAGCAGCAGATGAATTATTGTGATTAGATTATCTATTTGGCAGAAAGACAAAAACTATATTTTGACTGTCGTCTTGCTCATAAAATCCGCCGTTCTCGTCATATATTAGTCACCCGTTCTTCCTTACAGTACTAATAACCAACTAATAGGATGTAATGGGTTTAATCTTGCAGCTCCAACATGGGCTATAAACTGAATGTCTGATGCCATAGAAAAATGAGTGATAGAAACTAACGAGTGTGCGTGCTGCGTGCACTCACTTAGGACCTTGCACTGCCATTTTCATCTGACACCACTGACAATGACAATTTAGTATTTAGTGCACATAAATGTCATTGTACTACCAACCTCGATCTGTCTCTCTCTTCTGCATGCCATTGATATCAGCTTGAGTTACTAAGATTGTGATCATAGGATTTGGTGCATTATCGCTTTGTGTCATCAGGTTATAATTGTGCAATTATTTAGCACAAAATCCTTCATTTCTCAATCACGTATGCAATTGTCAGATCAGCTTTTGCTGTCCTAATGAGGCACACCCTGTCTGTTCCCTTCCGTCCAGCTTGTGAGATATGCATAGTGTGATGTCATGTGACCGTTAAATGGGATAGACAAGGTTCCACTATGTATGTTCAACAGCTATTCTGACCTCCTATTTGCTTAACAAATTGAACCACATGTCATGGCATGCTTACTTTGATAATGACTTTAGGAGAGTCCTCATAAAACTTGGAAAGCCTTCTTTTGGAGGAAGCTTGCTTTACAGGAATAGTAGTCATTGTAGGATGCCTTGATAGGCTTGGTGTGTCCGCCCTGCCTTGGGCCTTGCAAGTTTCGTGATGTTCTGCAAAAACATCCATGGAAAGCATCTACTCCTAGTTGATTAAGCAGTGACTAACGAATAAACTCAGTGTGGAATTTGCATTGTTGCACATCAGCAAACAGCAATGCCTTATTAATGTGCTCATTATTTTGGATTTGACCTTAGTAAATGAGTTTTGAATGCCTGAATTAGGAGAGTGTGATTTATAATTCATGAGATATTTCATAACATGTTTTAATTATAGACATCATGTCATGTCATAAACATGCGTAATGATATAGTGTACTCGGGTTGATTATTCACACAACTCAAAGTGCAGTAATTGGTTGATTTAATAAATCTTATACAATCTTAGAGAAAATGATTGTGTTTTATCGGGTTACTTTTAAGTAGCTATTTTATTTAATAGAACATTGTTGGTATACTCCATCATAGTTTAGGTTATGTTGTTTTAATTTTATGAATAAGATGCATTTGTCTGAAGGCCATAACAAAAACGGTCAAGTTTGAAACAAAACCGATCATTTATTATAAAAATAGAATACAACATAGTTAGACTCACAGAGAAAATTTCACTGATAAGTTAACAAGAGATGACAATTAAAATATGAGTGTATAAATGCTATATATGTCAAAATTAAATGTATCTGTGCTGTTGAATGTATAGCTAACATAAAGTTACTATTAGCAGTGTGTCAAAAGTATATGATTTATTTGCATTTTTTACATGCATGATTTACAGCTGCGTTTATACTGTATGTGGGGGTTTATTTTTGGGTAACAGCCATACTTGTTCTTAGTTTGATTCAAAGTATGTATTTCATATTGTTAGAAAGTAACCTTCCCTCCATTTGAAAATGCATTCTAAGGGGGAAATACTGTCCAGCAGTTATTGAGTTAATTTCTGACACGGCAATGTCTTACTGTAAAATGAAAAAACAAAAACAAATTGCTGGAAGCCTTAAAACAGCCACACTGGAAAAGTGTTGTGAAGTTATTCTGGAGCAAGTCCATCATGCATGGAGAAAACAAAATACTTATTGAGCACTTACACGCGATGATGTGTGTTCCGTGGGAACTTTCTGAAGAACCTATAGAATTGTTATTTTTTATTATTATTAATAGCAGTTCAACCATTTGATTCATCACAAGAACACCACAGTCTGCCAATAACCTTATCATAGGCTTCAGATATATTGAAAAGTTCCTTAAGTAAACAACAGGACATTTAAGAGACCTTGTGCACTGTTTATAATATGGTATACAGTGTTGGGAGTAGCGCATTACAAGTAACGTGAGTTACATAATAATATTACTTTTTCTTGTAACTAGTAAAGTAATGCATTACTTTTCTAATTTTAGAGTAATATAACTAAGTTACTGGTTCAAAAACGTAACGCCATTAACTTTGTTTTTCTTATTTATTGACTGACAAGTCTCCTGACATGTGGGGAGAAATCAGAAATACAGAGGGTTTGTGTGCGGTGTGAACTTCTGATATTAGACACGAACACTCAAGCTCTGCCCATATTTAAAAAGTAATGCAAAAATAAAAGTAAGTAGTGTAATTAGTTACTTTTTTAGGGAGTAATGCAATATTGTAATGCATTACTTTTAAAAGTAACTTACCCCTATGCTAATGGTATATACATAATTTACATAATTATGCATTTTAATAAAAATAGAAAAACACCAGTGTTTTACAATATGAATCTGACCCCAAGACCAATCTGTTAAAGTACTGTCAACAAAAATGTGAGACTTTGAAAAGGGTGTTGTTTTAACCATTAACTATTCAGTATATTCAAACTATTTACATATCTTAATATACAGTGTCACACCATGTTTTTAAGTAATTTCCTGGACAAAATAAATATATTTAACCATTTTATTAAAACATTGTAATGTCATACAACAAATCTAAGCATTATAAACAAACTTTTTTGTGTTCGAGTGCAAACATTGATTAGCATTCTGAACATTCTTATGAGAAGTTAAAGGTTTTTGCTGAGAATTCTAAATAGAAATGTGCGGGCTCAGATTTATGTAGTCCACGGATATCTATGAAAAGCATGCCATGTCAACCACACGCCAAACCTCGCTGGGAGAGACTAGAAAGCTCCTGTTTCTGCGTTGTGAATGTCATCAGATTGGCTTTAAGGTTCATGTGCAAGGCATCTCCCCTCACAAAGATTCAGTTGTTAGTGTTTGCTCGGTCTTGTATCCACATCCAAGCAGGTGCATTACAGCTGGAATGTGCAGACTCATTCTTCAACCCGAAACAATGGATCTATTAAGGTTCATTTGAAACGAAGGCATATTTCTGTCATCGATCTTGGCGAGTAGCATTCTTCAGAAATCGCGGTTGCATCTGTAAATTCGCTCATCGAGTTTAAATTGAAATGGGATTTGTGATCTAAGGCTGCTATCTTTGGCCGGCTGTCAATAAAAATTCAGGAAGTGTGGTTTGATGACTTTTGATGATCTTAATCCTCATTCCTTTGCTAGTTTTTTTGGTTTAGTCAGTTTCAGATAATAAAAGGAGCTGAAATAGCACTGGCTTTTTTGTGTCCCCAATTGCAGATATTTAGGAAACTTGTGCTTGTTTCATGTTAGTTGCGCAAAAAATGACACCGCTCGTGGAAGGACGTGCTGTAATACTACTAGTATCAGAAATGTGCTTTTTATGGATACTTTTTTACAGTTATTTATGGATAAACACTACCGTTCAAAAGTTAGGAATTGGTAAGATTTTGTAATGTTTTAAAAAGAAGCCTTATTCTTTTCCAAGGATGCGTTTATTTGAAGAAAAAACCTCGTCATTCAGTTGTGTTGATTCATTCAGTATTTCTTTTCATGTTTAACTCTATTTACTTGTGATTTGAATGCCTTTATCCATTTCTTAAAAGTTATTAAATGAATGCAGAATGCTGTTTTTATGATCACAAGAAACAAATTGTTCAGACCTTTGTTAGGTCTAAACGAAAAGATGTGAATACTGTCACTGTCTTTATTCTGTTCTCTCTGTTTAAATCCAAACATCAGTTTAAGATCTCTAGACCTTTCCTCTGTAAAACAAGAAAAACCACACAAAAGTCCAAAACTTCGAAAATGGCTAGAAAGCGCCACAGAACTCCATAAAACTAACTGTACGCAGGATATTCCTGAACATCTTCTCCTTTTCCTCCTGCATGGATCTCAGATTTCAGCCTTGTATACAGTTCAAATAAGGTACGTCATGCCAATGATGTCAATACTTCGTCTGCAAACCTGACATGGCATTTGAACTGAGTGAGATTTAAGAGCTTCTGCAGAGAGGAAGATTTTCCTGAAAAAATGTAGGCCTGTTTTTCATAAAAGCAATTGTGAGCCTTCAGAAGGTTTGGAATATTGCCCATGATTTCCATAGATCACTTTCTGGCGCATCGTTTGTCTTGTCATTTTTGGAGCTTCACATCACCCTGTGCCTTTCCTCTAAGGCCATTTTGAATTCCTATAATGTTTCAACAGAAAGTCATGCAGGTTTGGAACAACATATTTGTTTTAAATGATTTTCATTTTTGAACGAACTGTTCCTTAAAGGAAGTAGCACTCTTGTTATGTTTTAGCAATAAGACACAGGTACGTACACAGGTTTTTATGCTATTTAGTTTTCTCTTCAGCAGGAGTTTAGTTCAATCAGAATACCCATGACCCTAATATTTAGGTAGTAAAATTTCAGTCAAGTCTCCACGTCAGAACTGCTGTAGCGTGTTTCACTTTCACACAAAACAGCTTGGTGCAGTTCCCCTGAACTGGTAGCATGGAGGAGCAGGGTTGCAGCCCATTGGCTGATGAGGTGCTTTTGGTTTGTGGTTTTTTTTCTAAAATCGGATGGAGCCAAAAGAAGCACGTGGTAAGGGCTTCCGCTAGCTCGATTTTGCGCTAGTTTTTTAACATGACTGAAAATCAATCAAGCAGGGTCCCGCAGGGATATACGGCAGCGTGACGCTGAGCTAAACAGCCTGTAGATTTTACTGTTCTTAGATGCTCAGTGAACTTGAAAAAAATGTAAATATTCTTGTGTTAAACAAGCACAAAACTGGCTTTTTTAACCAGACACCAAAAATCTGACTCTTTTGTAATATGGTCATATTTATTATTTTCCTTTTGAAAGAAATTGAAATTTCTTCAGCAAGGATGCATCAAATTCAAGATATTTATAATGCCACAAAGGATTTCTGTAAGATTTCTACATTAGATCCTTCGAAGATTCTGGGGAAAAAAGTTTCTACAACAAATATAAAGAAGCACAGCTGTTATTATCAACATTATTAAAAATGTATGTCTAGCAGCAAATAAAGATTTTTAAAAGGTTCCTCACGGCGATGTTATAGAAGAATCATCTTTTTCTTACCTGTTTATAATCTGAAGAACCTTCTCTCACCATTAAGAACATTTTGTGAAGCAGAAAGGTTCTTTAGATGTTAAAGGTTCTTTATGGAACCATTTGGATAAAAATGTTCTTCTATGGCATCTGGAAGCACCCTTATTTTTAAGAGTGTAATGACCATTGAGAATTCCACTTTCAATCAGAAAGCAGATGTATTGAATTTTTTTTACTCAAATGAATGCAGCTTTAGCCAGTATTCAAAAATCATAGGCGGTTTGAAATCCACGTCAAATCAGAATTTTATTCAATGTGTCTCAGTGGTCAGATCAGATTTCAGGTAGCTTTTCCATTGTTCCAGATGTGACGCAAGTGTAACATAATACAAAATGCATGATATATTTAGAAACTGTGTCCAAATTCAGTGCAATATCATTAGCTTCTGCTGTACTGGGATAAGAATAGTGAAAAAGTTGACTTTAGCCACCAAAAAAAACTGCTAATAGCTTTCAGCCACCTTTATATTGACTTACTCTGGTAAATAGAAGTTGATCTCCTGATAATTTGAGTTTTAAATATACTTCAAAAAGAGTATCACTTCTGCTGTGTGACTTTAAACGTGCTCCCAACATTTCTCCTTTTTTATGAGGCCGAGTTGACACCTGCTAATGAAATGAGGAAGTGAAGAGCGCTCTCTTACTCACTAACTCCAAAATAAGTGAAGAGGAAATCTGGTCAAGGTAAAAGACAGAGGTGGGGGTGGACTGCGTGTCTGTCATGGTGAACCACTGTATGTGATGCTTTAATTTTTGTCTGGGCTGAGTCACGTCCGGACACGAACACAAATCCAAAATGATAAATGACAGCACACTGCTGCTAATCATTGTGCTGAAATGTGGGGGAGAAACCCTTTAGTTTCCCAAACAAGAGTGATGTTGATCTTGTAAAGGGGGGGTTTGCGTCGTGGGAGCATGCTCTCGTCCTCAACTGCTTTCAAAACTTTACTCACACACACTCTCCCACGCGTTTCTCTGATTTTCAAAAACGAGAAGCCGTCTTTGCTTTTTTTGAACAACAGTGCTGATGGCTAATATTAGATGCATGACTCCTGACGCGGCAGGATGTCTTCAGCTCTCCCACTGCACGTAAAAATGGCAAACACTGGCTAAAGTCTGCAGCTCTTCCTTCCCTTTAACCAGAAACCTGTCTGATCAAATGTGTCCTGTCTGGTAGGGATGGGGAAGTTGCACAGCTGTTCCAGAGCCTGGGGGCCGGGGGGGAGGGGGGCAAAAGCGAAAGGGTAGATATACGAATGGAGTTTGAGATGATAGATACACAGGAATATGCAAAAGCGTGTGTGGGTATATCAGTTAATGGTTTGATTTCGTTTCCAAAGGCTCATGGAGAGCTGGAGAACAATGCTGTTATTATGTAGCCGAAGGGGGGCCGACTGTAAACTTTGTGTGTTTGTTCACTGTAAAAATGTATGGCAAGAAATTAGTCACGTAGATCCTTGTGTTAATGTGTTACTGCACATTCATTTACAATGATGTCTCATAGAAAAGCAGGGGAATTATGAGAGGTAATAAGCCTTTTTTGGGGGGGGTCAGACGCCAGAAGAAGGCACAAAGACACATTGTGTTATCTCTTCAAAATCGGTGAGACAAACATCGAAGTGTTCTCTCCAGAGAAAGTCTTATCATTTATCAGTTTCATTCTGATTTAGTTTTTTTTTCTCCAAAGAATGGAACTGTGATATTGCGATTGTGAACGCTTTTTCGCCATGAGATAATGAAGCGTGTAATAAGAATGATGTGTGTGCTTAATAAAATCCTAAACGGTTCAGTTTACAACCAAAGGTTCAGATGTTTCTTTGTAGATTAACTTTAATCCTGAAAAGATGCATTCAATTGAATTTCTTTTTCCAAACAGAAGTGAGCATCCCTATGCTCTACTCCCTTCGGAGGGAAGTGTGTAGGGCATATCTGTCTCATATAACTCCTTTGGTGAAGGGAGCGATGAACCAAACGTTACCTTGACAATGCTATGCGTAATAAAGCAACAGTTGCTTAATTAATATTTTATTTCTTTTTTTTTCTCACTGTGTCTTATTTACTATTAAACCAAACTAAACATGCTTAAACTTGCTTATACTACCGTCTTAAATCCCATTTCTATTGCTGACAAAAATAATTTGTATCACTATAAATTTAATCAGCCTATTCTAATTATGTTTGTATGTGGAGTCAAATTTAATCCCAACTTAAAATGCATCGCAAGAGGTAACTAAAGATCACATGATCACAAATGGAAGTAGCTTTTGTGAAGTTGCATGTTCCCTTCTCTAACAGGCCTTTCGTGACGGGATACAGTTGTTTGCATTCATTTGGAACATCCCTACAAATGTCGTGCCCTTGAAGGGAGCAAAAAACCCATTTGGAATGTTCTGTTCATCAGAGAATACTAAAAAAGTCCTTGTAAATATTAAGCAGCACAGCTTTTTTTTACATTGATGATAATAAGAAATGTTAATTAAGCATCAAATCGGCATATTTGAATGATTTCTGAAACATCATTTGACTCTAAATGCATTAACAATTGAAAAATATCCCAAAAAACCAAAGACGGATATTTTACGTTGCAGTTTTTCGAAATAGTAGTGTTTTCAGGCTGATGATATACTTGGCGACATATCAAGACGGATCTAACTTATCCAGATAGAAATCTGTTACTCGTTCTCATTTGAAAAGTGCCCAAGCAACATTGAGCAATTTAGCCTGTCAACCTTTTTTGAGCAAAGTTGCCCAGCGTATCATCAGTTGTACAGTATTTATGATTAACCTTGGTGACAAAAGAGATTTCTTTCAAAATCATTACAGTAATCTTACTGATCCTAAATAATCTTTGTGCATGCGGAGCATTGATTGTTGAATATGGGGAAATGTCTTTATTTGCTGCTGTATTTGGATGGCTGCTATGCAGTATCTAAGTTGATCCTCTTTTTGCAATCTAGTGTCAATCTGTCCAAGAGCTGCTGACACCGGTTACCTTCCTCTGTTGTTTCCTCTGTGTGTGTGTGTGTGTGTGTTTTTATTGGTCTATGTAGTTCACACCAACATTATATTCAACCAAAATGTATGCGCCCTCATTACAAACTTGAAAGACTTTCTTCTGTGAAACAAAAAAGATATTTTCAAGCAATACCACCAAACAGTTTCAGTGACCACTGACTTACATTGTATACAGGAAAACCCCCCACACATTCATCTCTTTAAAGAAGTGCACAGAGAATTGTTCTCATAGATATTAATTACATTAATAAATCCCATAAACACATACATTTAGTAAGAAAATTAGCAGTGGCCATTTATAAGTGCTTGCGCATTTAAGTGTTACTTTGACTTTTGTGCATTTTAATCAGTGTTTTGTCTGCCATCTGCAGCCCTGCTCTCACTATTCATAACATTCGACCATTAATCACCGTGCAGCAATCTAGGTACAAAGTTGATTCACACGCTTTTGTGCGGCAGATATTCAGAAGACTATCAGCTCAGTTCAGCCCTGGTGGAGACAAACTGTCCTCTGCACTCTTGCTTCAGTCATGTGCTGTGGCATCGTCTACATGCTTCAAAAAAAAGGTTTATTTTCACATCTTTAAAACTAGGCGGTGTGAAACACGAAGCTCGCCGCAGGACACAAATGTGTCATTACGGTGGAGCAAAGCAGGCACAGCTGCAGGTCACTCTTGCATTAATTGTGTTTTATTGTTGACATTGTAGAGACGATATTTAAGATAATACATGGTTAGTAAAGGTAGGGGTTTTAAAGTAACTTCGCTATCGTGGAAACAATCATTGTAATTAAAAAAATGACACATTTGCAGTTTAATAACATGTTTTTGTATATTGTATGAATCTGTTGGAACACCGAGTTTGTTTTGCATTTAAATAAACTATAATCAAGACTCGAGCAAACAAATCAACATGAAAACAGTCGAATCATGGAGTGCGCTATGGGATAGAAGTCCACTTTGTTTAATGAATTGTGTTGTTCTTTGATTTTGAAACTTGCGAGTTCAAGACGATGCATTGTAAAGACTATAAGTCTGTTTCTCACAGTATTAACATCATTGTAAAATCTACTTCGACTAAAGCCTGCAGCTTATATTTAGATCTTACATGATTTAGGTGAAAATTTACGTTTTTTTGGGGGGAATTTTTTTTCTGTGGGGTCCAAAATGTAGCAAATGTTTTGTGATTATACTCGTGCCGATTAATCGGATCTAAAATAATAGTTTTTGTTTACACTATATATATATGTGTGTTTATTGTGTCTATTTACTATGTATATTTAAATACAAATACATTTTGAAAATATTTACATGTACATATTTGTATTATTTATTTTACAATAAAATATATTTAATATATAAACGTAAATTTTTTTCTAAAATATAAACATGTATGTAGTTATATAGACATAATAAATTTAAACAGTATGCGCGCGCACACACACACGTACATATATTATGCAAACGGAAACTTTTATTTTGGAAAGTCATTTGACAGCACTAGATTAAATATCAATGTGTCTAAAAAATGTAAATAATGAAATGCAATAGCTTTTTTTTAAACATATATAAATGAAATAATACAATCGTTTTATTTTGTAATTTCATAATTAAAGGAATAGTTCACCCAAAAAGAAAAAATGACAGCATATTTTTCTCACCCCCAGTCCATTTTAGGTGTGTACGTACACAGTCATACGTTGAGTCAGAAAAGTATAGGTTAGTTAGAAGGAAGTAAATCTGATCATGTCAGTCCTTTTCTTTCATGGATGAATGGAGGAGTTTATGTTTGAGCATGCAATAACAAGTTTGTTTTTGTTAATCTGATATGCTGCCAATACTATGGGTGTGAAAGGAGTGTCGAAACGGCATATTAAATGTTATTCTCTCCCATTCTGGTCTCACAGAGGCCCCTGCAGGAATGGAGAACGGAGGCTCAATGAACTTGCTAGATTACGGGGAGGCATTGTGGGAAAATGCCGAGAAGAACCGGTACATCTTGTGCCGTTTCGTCAACCCCAACAAGCTGACCTCATATCTGCGCCAATGCAAGGTCATCGATGAACAAGACGAAGACGAGGTGCTCAACTCTCGCCTGCTGGAGTCCAAAGTCAACCGAGCAGGTATTATTCAGTGTTTTCCTTTCCGCATTGTTTAGGATATGATACGGATCCGCCCCAAGTTTGGTTTTGCACTTCAAATCGTATTGCAGAGACATCAACATTCATAGATGCCGGTGACAGAAAATACTAAACACAGTGGAATATGGAAATGCAAATTCAATGCTGAAAACATTTACATGCAAATCACATCATCAATCAGTTACGCGGTCACCCCATCTTTCACTGTGTTTTTCCAGTGGTGTAATGTGATGATGAATGGACGCTTTTAATCCTGTGAGCTGCCGCTGTAGTTTTTCTTTCCCAACGACTCCTTCCTGAACCTCCGTGTCATTTTTCAACTTTCGAACGGCCACAGGCAAAACGGATGACAGGGATTTCGCCCGAGCAGCTTGCTTAAGTCTGCACTGTTTGTTTGTCACAAAGCAGCACATCAAAATGCTTGTTTACCACGGCTGGGATTTTCACAGCCCCCCTAATGATTCTCTTTTCCCTCTGGGACCGGCAGTTTGGCACGTAATACAAAAGATCTTTCAAGTACTTTTTGTGCCACGGCTTTCTCTAGTGAGTTAAAATACAATGCACTGCTTTCATCAAAGACAAATCTGGACATTCCTGCTACAGCAGCAACACTACAGAGTTTAACCAAACGCGATGCGATGAGCAACTCGTCTGTCCACACCAGGACAACACTTCCAAGAGAAGTGTCAAAGTCCATCACAAATCACAACCAACTGGAAGATCACATGGGCGGAGCTATCTAGGCAAAGCCTGCTGCTGTTTCTCACTTGCAACAAAGCGAATAAATACATAATCAAATTGAGTCTAGATATTAACATAATTCAAAATAAATACTCAGCAACAAATACAGTGTTTATCATGGAATATGCTTGTTTTTACAGTTTTTACAATGTTTTTTTTAGTTATTTTCAAGATCTGAGGTTAATTTTAAGGCTAACAATTTATTTTATGGTTACACGTAGTTGCTTATTAGCATGCGTATTATTAGAATAGTCATTTATTGGTTGTAATTAAGCACATATTCATGCGTTATTCTACATGACCTTATTCTACATCCCTAATACCCAATACCTAAGTTAACTTACTAACTATTAATAAGCAAATAAAATAAGTATTGAGGGAAAGGTCGTAGTTAATAGTTAACAAGTGTTACTATTTTTAGTTGTCTTTCTCTTGATGGATGTTAAACTCATTCAGAATGATCCTAAAATTATAATAATATTATACCGAACACAGTCCGTACTGGAACTGTCAATAAAACTATATAGCAATAAGACTGATTGAATAATATCATGTGATAAGCACGTTTGCCGGACTCTTGACAGTCTGAGGGCCTAGGTTTAGCCTAGAAATGATTTGCTTTTGCAGTTATTTTAATGAATACTATTTAAAAGAGTTTTTATTTCTACAACAATAATGGAAAAAATAATTAATAGTATAATATATTTAAAATCTAATCATATCTATTTTTTTTCATGCATGCTCATGCATGTTTTAAAGAGATAGTTCACCCAAAAGTGAAAATGCTGTTGATACTATTAATTTACATCTTACCAGGGACTTCCTTTCTTCAGCATAAGGCATGAATTCTTTACAAAAAGACATTTCCTAATATATATATATATATATATATAAAATAATAATTTAGATTAGACTAAATTTAGATTTAATTAACCTTATATAACACTTTTAACAATACTTATTGTGTCAAAATACTGAACAGTACTTAAAAAAACAACGTTCTGATAGTGATTTATCCTGATCTCATTAACATGTACTATTTAAAGTAAAGGTCACATCAGGTAGAAATAAGTCATTGCACTTTTTTCAGTTCAACAAGAGTCATGCTGCAGCGGTTTACGTTTCAGGTCGGTTGTTGGATATCCTGCACACAAAGGGAGAGCGAGGCTATGTGGTTTTTCTAGAGAGTCTAGAGTTGTACTACCCTGACCTCTACAAACTCGTCACAGGAAAGGAGCCTACACGCAGATGTTCCACTATAGTCGGTGAGCAACTTTCAAATTACAATGCTGCCCATATAAATGACCTACGACCATGCCTTAAAAATGTTTGTTGCCTTCCACCTGCTTCCCCTCTGGGATGAGCATCTGCCATAAATCTCCTTTCAGATTTGCGCAGTAACCTTATAAACAATGGCTACTACGGTGCATTAATGGTGTCAGGTTGTCATAAATAATTACTATACACATATATTATGCTATCTGCATGATATTACACCAGGCACTGTTTTTTGCAGTAGTGTTTAATTGACTGTAATTTATTTATTTTTTTTGTCCTGTAGTGGAAGAAGGACAGGAAGGGTTAATCCAGTTTTTAATGAATGAAGTCATAAAGCTCCAGCAGCAGTCCAAGGCTAAAGACGTGCAGCGCGTGGACATTATAAGCAAATGCCGCACGCTAGAAGATGAGCACAAGAAGCTACGACTGGCCAATCAGGAGCTGCAGACTTTCCAGGAACGCTACAATAAGATGAAAGAGGAGCGTAATAACTATAACGATGAACTCATGAAGGTGAAGGACGACAACTATCAGCTGGCTATGCGATATGCCCAGCTCAGCGAGGAGAAGAATATGGCTGTGATGAGGAGCCGAGACCTTCAGCTAGAGGTCAGAGGGCTTCTGCAAGCATTGCATGATGATTCGAGTCGATATTTGTCTTTGGAAGTCTCTCTGTCTTCTGTATTTACTGCTAAAAGTGATGGGTCACTCATATTTACACGTATGATTTGACTATGTGGGATACACATGTATTTCCTCTAGATTGACCAACTAAAGCACAAGTTGAACAAGGTGGAGGAGGAGTACAAAATGGAAAGAAGGCAATCTCTGAAATTGAAGAATGACATTGAGAATCGACCTCGGAAAGAGCAGATATTTGAGCTGGAGCGAGAGAATGAGGTCTTGAAGATCAAACTCCAGGAGTTGCAGTCCATCATACAGGTGAAGACGCTTTTTGCATCCCAGTACATTAAAGACGGTTGGGAAAGGCTACTCAAAGTAGTTTTGTTTGCTTGTTTTGTTGCTTTGTATGCACAGCCTGGGCCTCTACCTGATTCAGACAAGGCTATCTTGGATATCCTGGAGCATGACCGACAGGAGGCTCTAGAGGATCGCCAAGAGCTAGTCAACAGACTCTATAACCTGCACGAAGAGATCCGACAGGCCGAGGAGCTGCGTGATAAGGTTAGGACCAGCCTAAATGATTTCAGCTTTAAGCTCCATTTCAAACAAGGCATAGCACATATAATATTTGGTAAATATAGTATTCTTAATTACAAATGAAAACGCACACAGAAACTTAAACTTAAATTAAAATGAAATGCATTATTACTCAAATGTTTGGGTGGGCCTGTAGTTTTTTTTGTGTTTTACTTTACAATATATGCATTTGTCGATGCTTGCATTCAGCAAGGACGCATTAAGTTGATTAAAAGTGACAGTAAAATAAAAACAAACGCACACTTTAATTTTAAACACTGGTTTTAAAATGTGTTTATATCAAAAGAAACACATCATGATTTCCACCAAAATATTAGGCAGCACAACTGTTCTCAACTTTGATAATACTAAGAAATTAGTTTAAGCAGCAAATCAGTATGATTTCTGAAGGATCATGTGACTGTATGATGTGAAAAATTTAGCTTTTTCTATGAAAGAAATGACTTACATTTGACCATATATTCAAATAGAAACCAGTTATTTTAAAATGTATTTATAATCATAGTATTGCTATTTTTACTGTACTTTTAATCAAATATATGCAGACTTGTTGAGCAACAGACTTGTTTCAACAACATTAAGAAATCTTACTGACCCAAACTTTTAAACTGTTCTGTGTCTTATAGTGATGCATCTTTTTTTTTAAACTGTGCTTTCCTGTTTCTGCTATGAAAATAGCCTTTGGTGTTGACATGGTGTTAAAAAAAGAGGAACAACTTTGCATCCGTTATTAATGAAATAATATAAGTAGGCTTTATTCATATGCAAGCTAGATGCATTGCCACTCGCAATTATCTGCAAGCAATGCAGTAGATTTTTGCTAGAAAAATGAGTTGTCTTATATGGCAGCATAACTTTGCTGCTTGCTATTCGAAACACTAGAAGTCCACAGACTGTATAGTGCCTGAAAAGGTAGACAGCTCACAGAAACCTTAAGTGTCAGGTCATATTGGTCAATTTGGTCACTTCCTGAATGATCAAATGCCCTCATAATGAACATGCCAAATGTGATATTACATTGGCCTCACAGGGGATTAAGCGTATTTAATATGGTCACAGCGTGAGTTTTTAGCTGACGGCTAGAAATAATGAAGTGTAGGCAAAGGTTTTTTCTCTTGTCACACATGAACGAGAAGTGACAGAGGCTGATGAGGACTGGCTGCTCTAAGTGGCCCCTTCTGCAATGTGCTGCAGCTCTAATTAGAAGTGCATCTGAAGTGACGTGTGAAAAGTGTCAGAATTCGGGCTAAGACAGGAAGGGAGGGGGAGGGGTGGCGGCATTGACTGCTTATCACAGTCAGCCCTCTTTTGGAGCTTTTCAGATGGTCTACTTCTCGCATAAAATGTGCATTTTAGAGTGTTGAAGGCCTAACTTGGCCACGAAAGAAAAAAAAAAACTCTTGAATGGCTTACCATGAAGTCTCTCTTTTAACATTACAACCGAGTTTAATGCATGCAGAGTGCTTGTTAAAGCCAGACATCCCACATTCCCAAATATATGTTAGTGTTTGTTTGTTTATTGACATGGAAAGTAATCCTTGTCTGAAGGTGTTGATGTGCTGTGGAAATTTCTGCTACAACAAAATGGAAATTTATACCATAGCGGAGCATTTTTCTGAGTACATGATGAAGCTTTGTCTCCTCAAGGTTTGAGTCGCATGAAACTGTTTAGTGTGGAATGACGGTCTAAGGGGTAGATATTAATAATGTGCTGAAAAGAAACGCTACAAATTGTAACTGTAAGGTTTCCTCTCAGGATCATGTGATACGATTTTTGAATTTGCTCTTATTCTGTTGATGGGTTTCTAAGAAACATTTAATCTACTAATGCACAGTACCTGGAAGAGAAGGAGGACCTTGAATTGAAGTGCTCCACTTTGGTGAAGGACTGTGAAATGTACAAGAACCGCATGAATACGGTCATGGTGCAGCTGGAAGAGGTTGAACGCGAGCGGGACCAGGTGGAGTACTAATGTTCCTTCTGATGGCTTTGGATTAGTTTATTTCCTGTTACTCAAAAGGGCTATCGATATAGTATCGTTTTCTTTGACCACAGGCTTTCAAGTCGAGAGATGATGCTCAACACCTCGTGTCTCAATGTCTGATTGACAAAGACAAGTACCGCAAGCAAATACGGGAGCTGGAAGAGAGGAGCGATGAACTTCAAATTGAAATCGTACGTAAAGAAGCCAAGATAGTCAACCTGGAGTGCAAGCTGAGGCGGATGGCCAAAGAAAATGGTTTGGATCAGGTGAGAAATTATCTATGTGACTGAAAAGTGTAGTTTTTTTTTCTGAAAGTACTTTATGTGTTGTATTTTAACATCATGGTATTTATCATGGTATTTCCTCCTCAGAGTCTGCCACGAGACATTACTCCACTAATTATAGCTCAGCACTTTGGGCAGCCTGATGGAAATACAGGAGGACCTTCAGAGGACTCTGGAGAAGACACTGTTGATGATCAAGAGCCTAAGCTCCAGCGCAGATGCAACCTTAAGGGCAGAGTGAGTACAAACTTAAAGCTACAGTATGTCTTTAAATCTCTCTTTGTGCATCTTTTGTTCAAGAATATTTCTGTATCTTAATGCATCATTCTCATGTATTAGATCAACAGACCGAGATCTCCAGCAGCTGGACCAAAAAGTCCTCAATTCCAAGGTCAAACTTTTTTTACAAAGCTTTTTTTCTGAGTGAGAACTGAGTGTAGCTATCGTACTATATTGTATTATCATTTAATTTAATTATTGGATTATTTCCTTTTATTTAATCTCTTTAATTATATAGTCATGCCTTACACAAACGGAGATCTGTCAGAACCTGCAGCTACTGACAACATGAGTCTTCACAGTGCCAGTGCAATGATTTCTCCTGCAGAGAACTGCTTTAAAAATGTAGGCTTGAATGCATTTTCATATACTGTAATTTGTGTATCTCTTCAAGCAGCTTACATCTAAAGGCAAATGGTGTGTATGTGCTTGTGTCTCTTCAGGTGCGATGCCGTAATGACAGTATCTTGTCCACCGTGCCTGAGCCTCCAGACCAGAACTCCATTGTCAGGAGAAGCAAGGAAAACCCAAACTCACAATACAAGTGGTAAATAAAATCAGAGCTATATGAAACATACAGAGAAAAGAATAGATCGATAGGATCCATTAATACAAAAATAGCAGTTAGTAGCTTTAGTAAAGTTATAGTGAATTGTTGCTGGCATTGTAGACTTAAGTTCACTATGCTGTATCTCTCTTTTAGTATTCCCATCTCAGATACTGCAGATACTGACAGTGGAGACAATGCCGACATGGGTATGAACGCGCATAAATCATTTATTCCACCCACTCACCAGCTGAATCATACACTTAAGTGACTCTCCTTTGTAAAAATGTCTCTTTCTGGCCTGTAGATGACCATGACTTGTCCTCCTATGGGCCTTCATCCATCCATTCATCTTCATCTTCCCACCAGTCTGAGACAATGGACTCGTACGATCTGGAGCAAGTTAATAACATATTCAGGAAATTCTCTTTGGAGAGGTATTTTGATGTCTACTTATAATCATAGTGTTTTTTATAATAACCCTATGAGGCAGTAATTCAACTTTCCATATGGATGGCCTTGAGAAATGAATCTTGTCTCTGTCATCTCAATTTGTACATCTATAGTACCACTTGGCTTTGATCGGTACATGTGCACTCTTTCTTTCTCCAGACCGTTTCGTCCTTCATTAACATCGGGCCCTCCTCAAAACACGTCGCGGCCAGCGCAGAACCTTATTCTCTCTGGAGAAAACATTCTGTCGGACATCACTCTGATTGGTGGAAATTTTAGCGGCATCTTTGTGTCCTCTGTCCAGTCTGGTTCTGAAACTGACCGGGCTGGAGTTAAAGTCGGACATCATCTTTTAATGGTGGGACTGAACTCCTGCATATGCTCCATCACCAAAATAACAAAACGAAAGCTGCTGCAGAAGTGGTAATCTTTCCCTGTTTGGTTTCGTTTATTCTCTAGCTGGAAGGCAATATTCGTGGAGAAGCTCAACGTGTGGCTTTGGAGATCTGCACCAAAGAGGAGGCTCACTGGACCCTGCAGAGATGCACCGGACAAGTGCATCTCCATTACAAGTCTAACTATGATGGTAAGCTCAGACTTCTCTTAAAAAGAGAAAGCATTTTTTTTCAAGAGTTCACAGTGAAGGTTAGAAGTTCAAATACTTCAAAAGGTCCTATGCCACTTTGGGAGGAGCCTAATCACATATTCACACTTTAAAGAAAAGACAAGGCTTTGGTCTTTTAACCCACGGCTGTATCTGAATCATATGTGCTGCTCCACTGTTTTCTTTTTCTCAGTCTTATTCAGTGTTGTCCACAACAAATGGTTCTCAGTGTCACTTCTCAAAACCTCAGTGGCTCTTGTGCTCTTTAATGGGTTCCTGTTTTGACCCCGCAGGTTACAGGCGGCTGCTGAAGGACATTGAAGATGGCACAGTGGTATCCGGAGACTCTTTCTACATCCGTCTCAATCTGAACATCTCCAGCCAGATGGACAACTGCTCACTGAACGTACGATGTGACGAGGTGCTCCATGTTCTTGACACCATGCATCAGGGCAAATGCGAGTGGCTGTGCTCCCGGGTGGACCCTTTTACCAACAAGGACACGGAGAGAGGCACCATACCGAGCTACTCCAGGTGAGGACAGTGAAAACTGAGTGACCATTATAGTGTCGGTTTCAACACAAGCGTGAACATTGTCTATTGCCTGCTGCAGATTGTCTGTCAGTGCGTAGGTGAGTGTGTGGGCGTGCATTTTTATATCTGTTGACTGTGAAGCTGTAAAGTGAACTTGGCTGTCACCTCCTCCCCAGAGCCCAGCAGCTCCTCTTGGTGAAGATTCAGAAGCTGATGTGTCGAGGAGGTCGAGAGGAAACCGAAACTCTGCGAGGACTCCGGGTCAGTTCCTTCTGGATTATTGAAGAAATGCACCCACTTTTGGCTTTTATCTTTATTGATGAGTCAGAACTGACGAGACATAATTTGAATGCCAATTAATGTGACCGTATTCGATACTTTTTGTCTCTTCAAAGGGAGAGTTCAGCCAAATATGAAAATTCTCTCATCGTTAACTCACCCTCATGCCGGTCCAAAGCTGTATGACTCATTTTCCTCTCCGCATCATAACTGTTTTGAAAAGTTTATACTTTTATGTAGCGACCAGCTGTGGATATGAGTCCACTTAAAATGTCAGTCAATTCTATTGAAGCAAAACAGTCATCAACCTGTCTTTGATTTTCAGAATTAAACTGTTGATTCTGCGCCTTTTACACAAATTAAAGGGGACCTATTATGTAGAAGATATATTATAAGTCTCGGATGTCCCCAGAATGTGTCTTTGAAGTGTCAGCTCAAAGTAACCCACAGATCATTTATGATATAATTTTTAAAAATGCCTGGTTTGGTTTTGATTATCATGCTTATTGCAATGAAATCATCCATTTTAAACCATATTAGTTTATAATAGACGTTTTTTAAGATCACACAAGTTCTCTTTTATATCGTATTGCGCTTAAACTATAAAATACACAAAAGTATATGTTAAAAACACAGGAGTTACAAAACCAGTCGTTTATGTCTGTGAAGGTAAACAAGCTAGAAAAGAAATCACATGTTGATATTAGATCTGAGACAGCAGCGTAATATACAGTACTTATACTGCAGTCTACACTGTTCATTTGTCACAATGGAAAAAATAAAGGGCGGGGTCTAATACAGCAGTGTCTATCAAGTTGTGGGCGGGGCTTGTAAAATGTGACATCACATTGTACAGATTCTGCAAACGACTTGTTCTGAGACACTGCTTGTGAATTATGGGGATTAAAAAAAGGGAGCTGGTGTATTTTTAGCATTATAGGGTGGTTGTGTACACACACTGCCAACACATATTTATGTTCAAACAACATGTAAAAATTAATTTAGCATTAATATGTATTAATGAGGTTTGATTGGCTTCTCTCCATATTAAAGCACTTTACACTATTGTTCATCAGGGTTGCTGAATACAGTGTAGGCGTTGCACGTATAGTCATATGATAATTCATAGTCCTGATGTCATTCCTTTAATGATTTTTGAATGACACATTTCCCATAAATTGCCCTGGGTTGCATTTCCCAAAAGCAGCTGATCTTAAGTTGATCGCAGCTTCATTAGTTTCGATGGGTCTACGATGTACTTAAGCTTACAAGGATTTTGGTAAATGCAGCCCTGGTAAATTTTACTTTGCTAATAAATTCTCTTACTTCCATTTGTGCTCACAGAACACTCTACAACCCGAGGAGCCCACACCAACTCAAGACCCAAAGTCTAGTCCACGTCTGTCCAGAGCCAGCGTCTTCATCTTTCAGTTATTACAGGTAACAGGTCCTCTTGAGTTTGCTCTCCCTGCCACAGTGCTGAGGTCTTACTGCAGATAGAAAAAGAGCAGAGTCTTGCTGAGATTAAAAGAGATCCCTGGTGTCAGTTTGTCAGCAGGGTGGATAACAAGTACAAGAGGATGAACAGCAGTGAGCGTGTCCGCATTGTCAATGGAGGAAATCCATCATCAGTTTTCAGGCCAGGTTTTGAAACGCTGAGGCCTGAGGGTAAGACTGCCCACCCTCATCTTTACTTGTTTATTTTGAAGGAATCTTTGCAGCGGATGTCTTGTAGACAGGCTTGGTACTGTCATGAAAATAAAACCCGAAAATGTCAGTAAAGTTTGTTTTCCAGAACTGAAAATTTTCATTTTATTAACTCCTTTTGAGTTATGCTCTCACTTTTTTAATCAGCCTTTTTGTGCACAATGCCCCCAAAAAAGATTTTCTAAATTGGTTAAAGGAATGAGAATCCACTGCTTTCATAATCCATTTCTAGTGTTTATGCTGAGTTATATTTGCCATTTTAGCAGAAAACTGCTTTCAAAGCTGACCTGTGAACTGTTTCTGTTCTTTCAGACACATCTGACCCAGAGAGTGACTTAAACAAGAGCTTGAATCTGATCCCATACAGTCTAGTGACTCCACATCAGTGCCAGCATAAAAGACCTGTCCTCTTCACGCCCAACGTCCTAGCCAAGACCATTGTACAGAAGTTCCTTAATCTTGGAGGTGCTATGGAGTTCAATATATGCAAACCAGGTAAACGTGGCTGGATGACGATTGTCCTATAGCAGCACACTGTGATGATGATGATTATTACGCGATTATTAACTATAGGTCACATATGTAATAAATTGAACTTGCAAATAAGGTCTTTATTTTAATTGTTTCCGTGATTTCATCTCTTACTTCACAAGAAACAACCCACTCATTCTATGTTTAGCACAAGCTTTTGAATAAGATAAATCAGATAAATCCAGCTGTTGCAGATAAAAAAACATTATCAGTTATTAATGTTGAGTGTTTAAGGAATAGAAATTGTTGTTTTTTGCGGATATTTAAATATTTTAGCACTAGTTTACGAATTTGGTCATCCTGCTTTACAAGATTAATATTGCATTAAATTATGCAAACAAAACTTTAAAATAAGTTGCCTGTCAAAAATGTAGTTTTCTGTAGAATGCAGCAGTGTTTTATTTTGTAAACTGATAAGAAAGCAAAATTTTAATCCAACATTTAACACTTACATTATTAAAGCAATTAACAGGCTATTTATCTCTCTTTAACAAATACTGTTATACTGTTAGAAAAATGGTTTCAACTAGGCTCTATAGTTCTATTAGTAGATTCTTGAAATAAATCACAATTCTGTTGGGATGAGTTAATGTGTACTTGGTTAGAATGTGAAACTTAGTGTAAGTTGTAATTACTTGTAAGTGTAATTACAGACTCTTTGTTCATATGTCACTGCGTGTATGTTTTGACTACACATCCTTAGCAGTTTCGTTTTTTGCTTTTATAAGTTGGGGGCTCTTCTTCCAAAATGATCATAAATGGAATTTGTTAAGAAACTAGAATTAAGAGTAATCGAATCAGAAGCACAATTTATAATGTCCTCCCTAGATGCAAGCAATGTTTTCCTTGCCATGCCTACTTACAAGAACTATTAATTCATCTTTTTACAGACATTGTGACAAAAGATGAATTCCTCATGAAACAGAAGATAGAGCCCATCATTTATTCCAAAGAAAAGCAGGCATGCACATATGAGTGCATCACCCCAGATAACATTGAAGCGGTTGCTTTCAAGGTACAGTAATAAATGTTCTTTTCAGAAGAATTTAATAATAGCTAAATTATGTTTTTGCTGTTATGTGCTGTCATTTCTTCTGCTTATTCAAGAAGCTTGTCAGATATTTATGTGTTCGCTGTTTTGCCGAGCAGTATAATTTTAAAGCACTTCCTCTGAGTGAGAGATTAACCCTTTCCTAAAGATGGCAATGGGATTGTCACACTACTCCCAGCCCAGAATATTTACTACTAGTTAAGGATCATGGCATGAGGAATCAAATTTCCCTTGATCTTTTGACATTTAAGAGGTCTTTAATTTCATAGTTGATTGCATGTCGTAAGCATTACTCATGCCTTAACATCTCTCACTTCACTTCGATTGATGCACACATCAATTGATGCATTGATTGATGCAATGCATTCGGCATTTATTTACCTACCTTATATTTTATTCCTCTGTTACGAGAGCACATGTCCCGTAACACCCAAGCGTCGAACCTGCCAAGCATTGCTTAAACTCCAATTGACACACATTAGCAAATGGTAGCCTAAACTTTTTTTTTTTTTTTTTTTACTATATTTTGCTTGTGACACACATGAGAACCAGTGCCTTAGGCTATGGCCACTAGTGTTCAGTCTGACACTTGTCTACACCGGATGTAAGTGTTGTGTCATGTTGAGTCTAAAGCACTAAGATAAGATACAGTGGGTACGGAAAGTATTCAGACCCCCTTAAATTTTTCACTCTTTGTTATATTGCAGCCATTTGCTAAAATAATTTTTTTCCTCATTAATGTACACACAGCACCCCATATTGACTGAAAAACACAGAATTGTTGACATTTTGGCAGATTTATTAAAAAAGAAAAAATCTTTCCCTCGATTGCAACCAGTCGTTCTGTCCCTGCAGCTGAAAAACACCCCACAGCATGATGCTGCCACCACCATGCTTCAATTCAAGATCTATCTTGGTCTCATCAGACCAGAGAATCTTATTTCTCACCATCTTGGAGTTCTTCAACTGTTTGCATGAGCAAACTCCATGCAGGCTTTCATGTGGCTTCCGTCGGGCCACTCTGCCATAAAGCTCCGACCAGTGGAGGGCTGCAGTGATGGTTGACTTTCTACAACTTTCTCCCATCTCCCGACTGCATCTCTGGAGCTCATCCACAGTGATCACAGCTCATTTTCATATGTCAGGCTTTACAGGGTTAATTCAATATTGGTTAAACAATGTGTAATTGATTGTTTTGATGCATTTAGCTGTCAAAGCAAAATTGACACTTTTAACTTGCACATAGGTTTTTAATGACTTCATCATTATTAAATATGAAAAACAGCAATGTTGACTAAATAGACAGTGTCTAATCTATCTTCTTGTGTTTCCTCTTCACCTGCCTGTCTTCCTTCCAACCAGAAACCTCTTCTTAAACCCCAGCACTATTTTACGGTAATCTAAACCGCTAGTGTAGCGCTAAACCTCAGGTTAGACCCACAACACATTACCCTATACTAGCCTCACTGTTCTCCACTTCAGCCTGCGCCGCTTGTGGTCAGGAAGTGGAGAAAAGATAGATGAGGGAAAAACCGGGTGGAGACCCACACCTGTAATGAGGAACTGTGGGTTTTCCAGATCGGCTGCCTCATGTTGGGTTGGTGAAGGGATGAATTGGTCAAGAGAAGCCGTTTGTGGAAGCTGACTGTAGTAAAGCACGAGAGGCGAGGGGCTGCAGGACAACACTGCCAAGCTTGTGTGAAATGGGTCAAGCTAAATGTTTTAAATATTAAAGCAAATATTGCTGTTCCCAAGGCCCAGCCGCACAGTGACGTGCTCTGTCAGGCACAAGAGAGTCATTGATGCTTCTGGCCCTGCTGGTGTGTGTTGTGTTTTAAGGGGGGGTCTCTCACCCCTGGAGGGTCTATGCACCTCCAGACTGGGTTAGTCAAACAAGCAAGTCTTTTTAAAGAGTAATGTGTTTTTATAAGACACGATAGCTATCTTTTTTCCTATCTGTCCATCTTTCTGGTCAGCGCAGAGGTTTTAACACTACTGCCTGACAAACCTCTACTTATAGAAACTTAAATAAACATGCTATACTGGGGGTACCAGCTGGCTGTTTGCACTTTTCATGTGACTCTTTACTTATATTTTTTTCCATAAAGTATGTTTTAAGCATTGGTTTTTTAAGCTTTTTTAAAAAATAATGTTTTACTTATTAGACTTTCTTAGTTAAATGTAACGTTTTGATTACTTAAAATAAGTGTCAACAGAAATAAAATGTAAAGAGCATATAAATATAAAAATATATAATAATTACAAATTTAGCTGAGAAGATTAACAACATTGAACAAACCCCTAAACTTAACTTAGATCATCTTAAATTGATGGGCATTTCAAATGTATCATATCCAAGTTAGGTTGTATTAAAAATAGTGCGGTGGCCCAATTTTAACTCGCTCATTGGTTCAGTCCATTATGCTGCTTGATAATGCACACTGGTTTGTTATCATATTAATTTAATTCGTTATCATAATCAACACTAGCAGCCTCCAAGAAATATGTTAATAAGCATTTAAAACACCTTCTGGCAACCAGCGCAAACACCATGTGTTGTAGAGCTATAGGTTTAACCCTGAATGTGTTTAATGCATTCTTTATGGAAATCATCAACTGCTGTCGAAGTGTGAATTGCAGTGAAACGTACAACTCTGTGGTCGAGATTCACACGTTTGACGTCGGTATTCCCAAGTTAATTCACAAGTAGCTTGACTTTTTGGTGTGTGATGAGTGAGGAAGCCGCACAGATGAGTTACAGTATGGCATGTTTTCCGGCGATGTAAATTAAGTCTAAATGATTTCTTAAACAATTCTTATGTGGAACAGAAAAGGGAGTATTATTTGAGTTTCAGAAATACTAATGCAGTGTTTTGTAATATTGTGAAGTTGTTTTGTTTAATAATAAAAAAAATTATTTCAGTTTTAGTCGTAATTATTTTAGTACATCAAGCCATGCTAGATTAAAAGGTAAAAAATAGGTAATGTTTATTTAATTTTAAATAACACGTTTTTAAATCGTTTTATTTTTGGTGGCTAATAACCCTAAAAGAAGTTTTGTTAAATGTCAAATCATTTCCTGCCATGTGAGAAACGTTGCAGTTGTTTTCTAACCGGCATGCACTACTTTAAAACAGCCGCCGATCGGTCTGCGCAGCGCCGCATGAAGTCGAACGCACCTTATTTTTTTCTGGGCCGCTTATACGCTGAATTAAAGTGAAAGTGCGTTGTTCTTGATCTAAACTGATGATCTAAGATGTAGTGCTTGTGACAGATAATGCGTCGAAGATGATCGCTGCAGCTCAATTCGGAATTTCCTTACATAAAATGCTTCGCGCGTACAGTGAAACTGGCATTTAAGCGCGTGCTTAAAGTGGCCGCGCTCTCCAGGATTTTGGCCGAAATCCGCCGAATATCAACATTCGCTCCACCGCAGCACCACAGCCACTGTCTAAAAGTCAAACAGCAATGTCTTGGCTTGAGAAATCTGATAACTGAAGCTAATAACTGATGTCAGAAGAGAGCAATCCGACTGTGTCTCCCATTGCTCCTCTAAATGCTACTTTGGTTTATAAATTATAATTTTTTATGTTTATATATTTGTTCAAGAAGTGAGTTTTAATTGAGATGGTAAAATTAAAGTTTTAGTTGATATATCTGACTGTTTGTGTTTATTAAAAAAATTATATAAATGTGAA
The DNA here is from genome assembly GCA_032357475.1 of Enteromius thamalakanensis. NCBI lineage: Eukaryota > Metazoa > Chordata > Actinopteri > Cypriniformes > Cyprinidae > Enteromius > Enteromius thamalakanensis. The sequence continues at coordinate 12,536,272 of JAUCMT010000068.1, forward strand.
TTAAAATTGAAAACTGAGTATGCAGTGCATTGTCAATGCATTGTGATGCATCGAGATATCGTATTGAACCGAATCAATGACATAATAATCGTAATCGAACCGAACCGTGAGACCAGTGTAGGCTCACACCCCTAGCAACCACCCCCGGATACCCTGGCAACAACATAGAAACACCCTAGCTACCGCATAACAACACCATAGCAACCACTTTGGGTACCTAAGCAACACCATAGCAACCATGCTGGGTATCCTAGCAACCACACAGCAACCACCCCAGGTACCTTAGCAACTGCATAGCAACACCCTAGCAACTAGCCCAGGTACAATAGCAACCGCATAGCTACACCTTAGCAACCACCCTGGGCACCTTAGCAGCCATCTATCTCTAATCTGACTTTCCGGCTTTCTCCAGACAACTTAAAGTTTTTAAGTTAAACCTTTTTTTTAATCTAGTTTTATCTTTGTTATTAGAAATATATTAGATTACAACCAAACAATCGCTGGCAACTTCCATAGTAATGGACTTCCATAGTGTCCATTCAAAGTCAATGTGAACCAGAAACTGTTTGGTTACGCACATTATTTTGTGTTTAGCACAAGAATAAAAATTTATTTTTATGTAAATAATAACAAAAGTAAATAATAATTTTTGTATTTTTTATTTATCCCTTTAATAACTGCCAACAGCATGTATATTTAATACGGAACTCTTACTAAAACAAAATAGTGATCATAATTATGCTGAGCCTGTGTAGTTTTAAAAGTGTTTAATATATGCCAACTTTACAGAAATTTCATATAAAAGTATCCATATTAAAGTAATGCAAGTGCATGTAACTACAGTCACAAGCTTAAAAGCATAAAGCACACATGAAAGCCTGTCAGTACGCGAGTTTCATACATCCAATATGTAGTGCATTCTAAACAGCATAAATGAAAGCATCTTTAAAGTAAAACTCTAAAATAACTAAAAGCGTTTATAACTTGAAGTTCTGTCACTTGTCTGAAAACCAGTCAGTATCTGGTGTGACCATCATTTGCCTCACGCAGTGCAATAGAGTTAAACAGGTTGTTGATTGTGGCCTGTGGAATGTTGGTCCACTCTTCTTCAATGGCTGTGCGAAGTTGCTGGATATTGGCAGAAACTGGAACATGCTGTTGTTAATGCCAGACAAGCTCAATGGGTTATTGTCCTAGCCATGCAAAAACTGGGATGGTTTTAGCTTCCAGGAATTTTATATGCACCCCTTCAACACGGTATCCCCCATGTTATACTATGTATAACTTTTAGGTGATGGTCGTGGGTGAATGGTACAAAATGGGCCTCAGGATCTCATCACGGTATCTCTGTGCATTCAAAATAACATAAATAGACTGCACCTGGTTCGCTGTCCATAACATGTGCCTGCCCATACCATAACCCCTCCGCCACCATGGCCCAATTGATTGACAATGTCTACCACCGTAGATTCGTCCATGAAGAGAACACGAAGTTGGTTACGACGACGAACTGCAGTCGAGACCCCTATAAGGATGATGAGGGTGACGTTCTGCCCCTGTCTGTCTTGTCTCCCCCGTGTCTTGGTGTATTTTGGTTTAGTCCAGTCTGTTTGGTTTTCCCAAATTAGTTTAACCGTTTCACCTGTTTTTGACACCTGCCCTCACTTCTGCTTTTGATTTGTATGTGTTTAAATGCCCTTGTCTTTTTGTTGTAGTTAAGTCTTGTTGAAGTTGTGATGTTGTGTCGGGCTCACCTTTGGTGTGTATTTTTGCTGCCCCGTCAGCGTTTTCTTTGTTTAATTAAAATATTCAGTATTTGAAAAGTTCCTTGTGTTCTCCATCTCCTGGCTCAGTGCAAACACACGCACTCGTCATAACACCCAAACATCTTAACTGCCCCAAAATTACCTCAGACCCCAGAGTGTTAATAATGTATTTTTCATCCTGCCAAAATGACTCTTTCTCCTTCAAACTTCTATTCCCTTCTCTGTCTTTCTGTGTTGTTTTCTTACTATCAACAAAAATAAGGGTGATTTAAATAAAAAGTTTGTGTTTGTATTACATTTTTTTGCATTTACATTTAATCTTGACGTGTTTGTCCTTCAGACAAGTAAATCAGTCATTCACCTGTATTTGTCACATACACTGTTTCGTGCATCAAAATGGGACCCCTCCGACCATACAGGTCACTCGAGAGGTAGCAAAAGAGAAGTAAGACACATTTTGAAAAGGAGGCGAAAACCTCCCAGACTATCTTCTAAGGAAGGCAGTTTGAGATCAGGTAAAAGCACGCAAATGTGTTGGGTGGGGGGAAGGTATGTCTTGGAGGGGGAGTAGGATTCAACCAGTCAACACTCGCGGTCAAAACACGCATGGATTCAGTGATACATGAAACACCGATTACATTGTTATAATATCTAAAATAAAATAAGTGTTATGTGCAATGATGTTGTGATGAGCTCCACTCACCTGTCCTAATCTGTCCTGGTCGTCCATTTTGAATAGACTGCTTAATTGTACTGAAATGATGGCTGGTCCTGCTCTGATTGTAAGACAAAACGTGATTGGTTGGAGAGAGAACGTGAAAAGATTGTTTTTTTTGAGTATTTTGAGTATGGCGAAAAGATCTTTCATTATGACTTTCTAAACCGGTGTTTGTTTGAGTTGGAGCTCCTTGAGTCCTGCGCTCTCGGCGGCCTATGATTGGTGGAATGGTGAGCTGGCATTTGATTGGCTAAAGAGTACGAGTCACACAAGTGGGAGAAACAGGCTGCCAGGACAGTCTCAAAAAAACACACACGCAAATCCAGGGTGATTCACACATGAATGATGATTCGTACATTCACAGTTACGATTAACTTTTTGTACACAGTTGTATGTTTGTGGATTGTGTTTTGCTTTTTTGACACATATTTTATGAATATGTATTTTTTTTTCGTGCACGTGAATTACGTTTCATGCATGTGAATTTGGTTAGGCATGTGTGCTTCGTGTCTTTTGCGTGAATTATTAATGAGACTAATCTGCTTCCATACTAGAAATGTTTCAAAATCCACAAATACGTGGAGCGATCCACAAATGATCAGAGAGCAATCCACAAATAGGCGGAGCGATCCACAAATGCACAGAGATCAATCCACAAATAGGCGGAGGGATCTACAAATGCGCAGGACACAATTCGCATATAAATGTCAGGCAAAGTTGTGTTTTTAGAATAAAATAAATATTTGTGAGTATGTTTTTTATTCGCAAGTCTAATTTTACTTATTTGTGAATGTGATTCATGTTTGTGGAACTCTAAGATTTATTTGTGAACATGCTTGTTTTTTTGTCAATGGCTTTGCATTTATTTGTGGATCATAATGCATCTATTTGGAAATATGCAACAATTCTACCCCGATTTTTAAGCCACACTTATAAATGTCATTGTTCAGAAATCCAGCAACATGTCATTTTTTTGTTTAGTATGCATTAGACTGTCCGTCAACAGTCTGTGTGGGCGGAACCTGGAGATTCACTAAACTGAGACTAGCTTTACTGACAGAAATATAATCGCTTTCTGTAGCTTTAATTATCTCTTTAATAATGCCTCACAGTGAGTCAAGTATACATCACATCACCAAAATTTTCGACATCATTTCTTATTTTCATGCATTCCGCAAAAATGCCTGCAAGGTTTCAATTTAAGCATGAGATGTAATCTAGTTGATGCAATGAATTTCATATTCTGATAAGTTACGTGTTTATCACACTGGATGTTGCCTATTCATTCATATTTGCAGTTCTGTCAAGTCTTGTTGACTCTAAGTATGTCTTCCTTACCTTTGAATGCCACTCTGAACTTTGCCCTTTTGCCTTAATTGCAGTTTTATAAAATTATGTGATGTCACTCAGATGGCTAAACCTGATTTTTTTCTTGGTTTCTAATGTGAGAGTGATGATATAGTCACTCACATATTACAGCAGGACTGAATTAATCTGTAGTCATATTTGAGTAAAGCTGCCTACAGCTTAAGGACTTTACTATAGTCTTACTATAATATCTATTTGTCAGTGAACTGCACCAAAACTGATAAAGTATTAGATATGCACATCTTTACAGATGGATTTCTACAACGGCTTATTGCTATTGCAGGTAAATAAGCATTATGACTAAACAAAGTTCACAACTGAACATGAATTTTAAATGTAGGATATCAACGAATTACACTACATTCATACAGTATTGCAAAAAAGTATTTAGTCAGCCACCAATTGTGCAAGTTCTCCCACTTAAAAATCATAAGAGAGGCCTGTAATTCTCATCATCCTGTAGGTATAACTCAACTATGAGAGACAAAAAAAATCTAGAAAATCACATTATAGGATATTTTTATGAATTGGTAAATTCCTTTGTAAAATAACTATTTGGTCACCTACAAACAATCAAGATTTCTGGCTCTCACAAACCTGTATCTTCTTCTTCAAGAGGCTCCTCGTTACCTGTACTAATGGTGTCTGTATGAACTTGTTATCAGTATAAAAGACACCTGTCCACAACCTCAAACACTCACACTCCAAACTCCACTATGGCCAAGACCAAAGAGTTGTCAAAGGACACCAGAAACAGAATTGTAGCCCTTTATCTGCAGTAGGTAAGCAGCTTGGTGTGGAGAATTCAACTGTGGGAGCAATTATTAGAAAATGGAAGACATACAAGACCACTGATAATCTCCCTCGATCTGGTGCTACACGCAAGATCTCATCCCGTGGGTTCAAAATGATCACAAGAACTGTGAGCAAAAATCCCAGAACGAACCACACGGGGAGACATATTGAATGACCTGCAGAGAGCTGGGACCAAAGTAACAAAGGCTACCATCAGTAACACACTGCGCCAGCCAGGGACTTAAATCCTCCAGTGCTAGACGTGTCCCCCTGCCCCCTGTTTATGCGATAAATTTGTTAATTTAAAGTAATATGAGCAAAGAGACACTGAACAAGTCAGAAACTAATGACGTATAACTTTTAAAGTAAATAAACGATGATAAACAGAATTGATTCCTTTTTGTTTTAAACATAGTGACTTACTGTTTGTTTTACTAGCAGTCTTGTGCTGACATTGAAGAAAAAGTATTTTGGACTTTGGTATTAAGTCAACTTCAGAAAGTGTGGAATAATATGAAGAGTCAGCTCGCATTCCCATTCGTCGTCAGCAACTCAATTTTTATTTTTTTGTTACGGATCCACGTTACAAAGTAACATTTTTGCGTTACTTCTGCCCACGTTCTTCGTCGCTAACAACTTGTCCGCCCACAAACAGTACAATTTCCATGTGGTTTACATCATGTCTAGAAGATGCTGTCATTCAGTTATGGCAATGGGCGTTTCGTTTTCCGACACACGCTGTAGCAGTAGACCAATCATAAAGGACGGCGCCATCTGACCAATCACAGCAGTGAGGGCTCACGGAAAGGAGGGGTTTAGACAGACTGATTTTTCAAACTGCTCCACGAGTCATTTATGAATAATTTAGAAATGGGACTAAAGTGTTTTTGACGTTGCATACACGTAAACCTGTTTTAATAGACTCATAAAGCAATATTAGCAACCTTTAAAATGGCATAATAGGGGCATTTTAATATTGCTCTGTACTTGAAATGTAATAACACTGGAACAAGAACACCTTAAATAAAGTGTTTTGCCTGAAAACAAATTAAAAAGCCTAATTTATATTTGAAGTGTGGAATTTTAAAAGTACAAGAATTCTTATCTACATGGAGCATGTAGTTTTGAAAATCCATGACGTTTTAACTCAAAGAACAGAATTTCTTTTTCTCCGTTCATTTTTTTATTTTAGTTTCATATAGGTGAAAGTCTGGTGAGTGAATGCCCCTGGTGAGGTAGGAATTTGAGAAATAGTTGCTTCACTAAATATTCAAGTGCTCGGAGCACTTGGGAGCATGCCAGTCTCCGAGAGAATTAAGTTTGGGAATGACCTGAATTAATCAGCCATGGTCTTTATTTAATTTAGAGAGGCAAGACTGTAGATAGTGTTAAGCCCTCGTATGCCCAGAGAGGCTTATCGCATTGCCCTTCTTATATGTGCAGCACACCGTAATCCAAAAAAGCTGCGTTTTACACCAGTATAACATCTTAGAGTCAGAATCTCTCAACTCATGGCATTTTTTTCTCTAGGCAGAGCAGGATAACGGACACCCTCTCCCGGCGTTCACCAATCTCCACATTGAGGTGCTTGATGAGAACAATCAGGCTCCGTATTTCCAGGTGGCCACTTATCATGGATTCATCTCAGAGTCTGCTCCGCTGGGCACAACTATCTCGAGCAGTGCCAATCTCTCCACCCCCCTCGCCATTATTGCCCTGGATAACGACACTGAGGAGGTGAGGAGTCTCTTTCTGTGCTCGTGCTCAGACGGCAATCATTTTCACATGTCCCCAAGGGATATATGTGTGTGTGTGTGTGTGGAAAGGTTCCCCTGAAGTTAACCAAAGCTCCTGCTCTATGCAGCATTTAGAAAAGCAAATTAAAATTGAAAACAGCATCAGAGATATGGTCTCAGAGGCTTGCACTTAGAGACTTATTGGGGAGGCGCTTTCGTTGCGCTAATGTTCTCCTGAGTGTTCTGTCTTTGCAATTACCGCTGCTTTATAGATGACAAAGACAAAGTACTTAGTACATAGTGTACTCTGTTAAACATCTTCTGTTTTAAAGGGACAGTGTAACTAAGAATAAAGAAGAAAAAAAAACATCAGTAATTTAGTCACCTGCAAGTAGTTCTAAATAAGCTGAACACCAAAGAAGGTATTTTAAAGAAATGCTCTTACTGCTCTTTTCCATGCTTTTTCCATGAGTTTATTTATGTGGAAGAAGTCTCACCAAGGATGCATTTATTTAATCAAAAATGCAGTAAAAATTTAGAATTTTTGCGAAATATTAGTATGTATTCCTGTGGTGGTAAAAAGCTATATTTTCAGCAATAATTACTTCAGTCTTCAGTGTCACACGATCCTTCACAAATCAATCTAATCTATCTACTTTTTTTATCATGGTGTAAAAACTGATTTTATCTTCAGCCAAATTTTCAACTTTTAACAAAATTTTCTTGATCACCAAATTAATGATTTCTGAAAAATAGTTTGACATAAAGTAACCGCTGCTAAAAGGAATTCCATCAAAGGAAAAAACAATTTATTAATAATAAATAAAAATAATAAAATAATAATTATTATTTCAAAAGTAGCAGCATGGACATTTTGTAAAAATATCTTCTTTTATGTTTCAGGAAAGAAATAGTTGTTCAGGTTTGGAGTGACATAATGTTGAGTAAACAACTTAAGAATTTTCATTAATGGGTGAACTATCTCTTTAATCCCGTAAGTCTTAGAGATGGAAAATGCTCTAATGTCACGCATATGTTTTGTCTCCCATCTAAAGCTGAACCCCGGTGATGTGCCTGTAGGTATTAAAGAAATTAGTGAGAGATGTGTGAAGTGAAAACCCCTCGTTTGTCTTCTCTCTCTTCACTGATTTTTGCTGTGCTATGTATTTGTATCATTCAATTTGCATAATGCATTGCATGATTACTGATTTTCATTTACATTTTGGGCAGACTGACAATTGATCTAATGTATCTCATTAATAAATTGGTATATTTGGAAGACTGCGTTGGAGCATAATGAGGAATTGTGGGTGAAGTTGCAAACAACAGAAGTGTTGTTATATTATCAGATAGTCTTGCCTCAGACCATCAATTTGACTTTATTTTACAGCAAAATTTTATTTTTTTACAGTATATCATTGCATAAGCTATGTTACATAAATGTATGCCAATGTAAAGTAATACAAATGCAAATTTTAAATCCAATTTAAATGGAATGTTTTACAGTTAAGTAAACTGCTATGGTTAATTAGAGGTACTTTTGTAACATTAATATATTTGCTACATATTATTTTCCTAAGAAAATGCATTGAAAACATTTCACAATTAATACTCACACAAATATGTATGTGCTGCGCACTTTTCAAAAGGTCAGCAGCAATGTCTGCAGCCACATAATGTACGGGTGTGGCATGAAAAATGTATGTACTGCAAGGGCATAATGGCTGATTTAATGGTCTCCATAGGTTAGCACTGGGGGAATTTCAGCTGGTATAAACTGCAAACAGCTCCTATAGATAATGGTTGGTGAGAATGAAGGCAACACAGGATTTTCCAGCATTTATATGGAAAGGCCAAGTGATTACTGTTGTTACCCTTACAGTTGAATCACTTCGAAGTTACATATGGGAACTCGCCAGAGAGACCAATTGCCTTTAAGCTTCAAATTAAAGACCAATAAATATTGGCATGCACTTGATTGCATTCAGGTGCGCCTCATCACTAGGTGAGTATAAGAGGACATGTATGCAGTGCACATGCAGCTTTTCGCTTCGGAGCCTTCGCCATTCCTGAGCTGGAGATCCCCTCAGCTTTCGTTTTGAAGTTGGAGTTGAGATCTACTGAAAAGAGTTCCTGCGAGTTTCTGCTCTCTCGTCTGACAGCAAGCACTGGCTGGCTGGCAGCGGATCCTGGGAGTTGGTGACCTTTTTCAAAGCCGGCTGTGCCAACTTTGTGCATTCCAGCGAGCAAAGACCTATTGAGTGCACTATAAAAACTTTCAGAGGCTCCTGGGGCATATGGCAGCTGCAGTTGTGGTTACACCACTGATCTTGCTTCATATGAGACCGCTTTGCTTACATGATCGAGTCCTGAGATGGGCATGGCACCGTGGCACACTCCGGATTGGCGTTTCCCTGGAGTGTCAGTGTACTGCGGGTCAGGTGTCCAGACATGTCAATTGCCTCGAGTTGTCGGCTGTACTTCTTCCAAAGCTGCGCCACAAGCATGTGCTGGTCTGGACGGACAACACAGCGGTCCTAGCATGCAACAGACAAGGTGGTCTACACTAAAAGGGTAACGTCTAGGTTACGAACATAACCCACCTTCCCTGAAGAAGGGAACGGAGATGTTACACTTTCGTGCCAAGACTCTGATATCTCGCTGAAAAAAGCTCAGCTCCTCAGCGAAAACCTGCATGTGCACTGCATTCATGCCCTCTTATACTAACTTAGTGATGAGGCACACCTGAATGCAATCAAGTGCATGCTTTTATTTAAAGCTTAAAGGCAATTGGTCTCTCTGGCGAGTTCCCATATGTAACGTCTCCGTTCCCTCCTTCAGGGAATGTGCGTTACGTTCGTAACCTAGACGTTCTCACACATTCAAAACTCTTTGAAACAAAAAATAATTGATGCATTTATTTTTAGTGCATTGATTAATTTAGCATGAAAACAGTTACAATTTGTATGTTTTTTTTATGTCTTGTGCTCACATAAGCACTTTTTGATAATAAAAACTCAATAAATATTTGAAAATGTTCCATCATTTTCCATCAATAAGAATTAATTGAAGCCTTTATTAATAAAGTGACTGCGTCCTAAAAAATAACTAAATAAATAAAAACTTTGCTTTCTCTTGCCTTAATCACTGTTTTGCTTGTGCTACTTAAACAATGCCTGAAAAGTTGAATTATGAGCATTTCCTGTGTTTATTTTCCTCTTTATGATAGGTCTCTTTGGATAAAAGTCTTATTAAGTTCAAATAATAATTGATAAAAACTAACCACCATTTTAGACACATGAAGATCACAAAAAACTAGATTAATAATGCTAAAACAATTGCTTTGCATTAGATAAACACTTATGGAATAAATACATTTAAAACATATTCAAAACAGAAAACCGTTACTTTAAATTTGAATAATATTTCACAATATTATGGTTTTGCTGGATATTTTGGATGCAGCTGTGGTGAGCATTAGAGACTTTCAAAACGTAAAAAAAAATATGTATTTTCCAAAGTGTACATGATAATATTGTGTTTTACCTCAGTGCAGATATAGCGCTTACCATCACAAATCCTTTATCTTTGCACATTTAAAAAGCATGAAAGTGCATTTCCAGCAGCTAGCTTTGTTTTGCAATGCTGTTGCTCTTGTTTTAGATATTAATGTTTCTTTTTAATTTACTTTGATATTTCAGATAACTTCAGAAGTTGTTGCTTTTGAAATTTCTTTTAGAAGCTTTTGGGTTGTTTATCTCTCTTTTGACTGGAGTTCTCCCTTTTACAGTGTGTTTATCTAATGCACTGGGTTTTATGAGTGTTTTCCCCATCTTTAGCAATTTGTATAGTAATATTTCCAGCATGCTCGATCTTCTGATGTCTCTGCCTTCTGACACAGCAGCTTACTGTGATTTATTTGCACTGCAGACGAAAGATCCCATGGTGTACATCTCTCTGGACAACTACAACAGCATCTTTGCAGTGACGCCCAGTGGGATTGCACGCTACCTGACACTACTGAGGCCCGTGGACCATGAAGAACAGTCGAGTTATGCCTTCACGGTAAGGGCTCTGTGCCACCTTTCCTTGACAAGCCTGCTTAGCTCTGTCTCTGTCACTGGGGTTTTTCATGTGGAGGACTTTGTCTAAACTCGCTTCTCCACACACAACTCGACTTTTCACTCGAGGGTTATTTTTAAACTGCATACTGCACAAAAGGAATTCTAATCAAGGAGCAAACATGCATTTATATACAGTATATTTTCTGTGCAAGTGGCAACTTTCTTTCATTGTTGTATTGATTTATTGAAAGTTATATATTACTCTGGACCATAAAACCAGTCTTAAAGAAATAGTTCACCCAAAAATGTCAATTCTGTCATCATTTACTCACCCTTGAGTAGTTCCAAATATGTATGAATTTCTTTGTTCTGCTGAACAGAAAGGAAGATATTTTGAAGGATGCTTGTAACCAAGCTGTTTTGGGTCACCATTGACTTCCATATAAGGAAGAC
>JAUCMT010000068.1:12547271-12574535 GCA_032357475.1 Enteromius thamalakanensis
TAAATCTGCAAAAATGTCAACAATTCTGTGTTTTTCTGTCAATATGGGGTGCTGTGTGTACATTGAGGAAAAAAATGTATTTAAATTTTTCACTCTTTGTTATATTGCATCCATTTGCAAAAAACATTTAAGGGGGTCTGAATACTTTGCATACACACTGTAAGTATCCACTCTTTTAATATCTTTCTGTGGATGTTCAGTAGTGGTAGTGAAGGGTGTTTGTTACTACGGAAATCCACCACCAGTTCTTTGGTTTTCAGTCTTGGATCAGGTATGTAGGAGAAAGACTAGATGCTCCTAATGGCTGCAGATGCAATCTGCTAGTTGGGGGTTTATCAAGTGGTTAGATGAGAGGCTGCATATTGTTTTTCACTTGCTAATGTGTCAGGAGATGAGTCTAATTTTCCACTGCAAATCTCACTTGTTTGAGGTGTGCCAAAAACAGGACAAAAATGAGAACCGATACCTCGCTTGGACGAGTTCTCGATTCTCTCTTCAGTTCTCAATTTTCTTGTTTGCTTTATATTACAATATTGCTTAGATCCCTCAATAACTCTTCCTTTTTGATCGTGTTAAATACAAGAATATTTAAAAAGTGTATTTAATAAATCAAACTCTTGTTTTCTAGAATAAGCACTGTCTTCTGGAAGCTGATCTGAGCTGTGTGAAAGACTTGTTGAGGAGAGAGATCTACCCCATCGTGATCTTCATCAAAATCTGCGAAAAGAACATCAAAAAATTGAGGCAAGAACTCTTCCGATGTCTTCATATTGCAAAGACTCTTATATGAGTGTCACATGCATTATTTAGTTTCAGTTTGAGGAGGTTTAGTTTCATTATTCGAGGTCAGATGATCATTTAGTGATTTCTTTCGAGCAGGAGGCTTCCTCTGAAGGTGGACTCTGAGGAGGAGTTCTTGAAGATGTGTCGGTCAAAGGAAAAGGAGCTGGAGATGCTGCCATGCCTGTACGCGGGGGTGGAGCCTGACTCTTGGGGTGGAGTGGAGGATCTCGTTAGGATCATCAAGGACAAGATTTTTGAGGAGCAGAAGAAGACGATCTGGGTGGAGCAGGACCTGCTGTGACCTGATCACACGAGCGAGTTAACGGCAGACCAAAACGGTTTTCAGCTCGGGTGGAATGTGTGCAAGCAGCACAGGCGTGTGAACAGGAAGTGGCTCTGTCAAAGGCGTTAAAGGTGAGGTGTGTTTCTCTCTGCTGTCAAAAGAAAGAAAGAAAAAAAAGAAACTGTGGACATTGTACAATGAGATGCTCCTGAGGTACACATTGTAAGCAGTGGAAATGTTCTCATCCCAGCACTTCTTATCTGTTATTCTGCTGAAGCTGAGATCTTGTCAATAAAACATTATCCTTCCCAGCATTCACCTGTAATGCTCAACATAGGGCTGCCCACTGATTTGTGTATAACTGTAATTTGGATCGTTGTTGCAATATACAGTATGTACTTTTGTCTTTATAGGCACATTACATGAATGATTTCTATATTTATTTTTTTATACAAACCTACAAGTGTGGCTTATTTCTCTGCTCATTTCAGCTGCTACCTTAATACTTGCCAGGGTTTTACTGTACCGGTAGGCCATACTGTATTTCAATGGCATTACACTGTACATTACTGTACATCACATGTCAAGCTCATTACTGTAATTTGCTATTTTCTTCAATTTTTTTATGTTGGCATTATTGGAGTCTGTTTAAGCTGTCATTGTTTGATGTTATAAATGTTATCATGGTGAGAGATATTTCTTATGTTTACTTGATGTTCCATTGCACTTACTATTTTGAAATTCCATGATTTATGGGTACCTTCCAAGTAATATACATTTTATTACAGGTAACATTTAGGATTTAATATTTGTGAATGTATAAGGGATTTTTTTTTTAATTGATAGTGGGTTGAAGGGGTTTTTCAGCATAATTTAACCATTTTCCCTGTACATTAGAATGTGTTTAAACTTTTTCTTATTAGCAAAAAAATAACCATGATTTACACAAGGCACCAACTAAAAATACACATTTTATTAAACTGTTATATAATTTAGCAAGACCAATTTTTCTTTTATACATTCTAATAAGTACATGTCAGATTAAGTATGCTTTCATTTTGCATACATATTTTTTTTTTTTTACACTGAATGAAGATGGAACATTATTTGTAACATATATTTTTTTTTTTCACAAAATAATTGATACTTTTCCTGTTTAATTTGTTTTGTGTATAGAAAATTATTCTTGTAAATAACATTTGGTGCAGACACCAAAATGGGACATCTTGTCTCTGTCCCATACAGTTAGATGCTTTTTAAATCTTGACAATTAACTGTATTGCATGTTTAATTATTTGTATTTATTGCAGTACAAATATTAAATTTATTCAGAAATAATTATAAAGAATTTAAAAAAAATATATATATATATATATATTTAACGACTGATGTCAACTACACTCATAATAACCCCTGATTTTAAACATACAGAGTATTGATGTGTATATACTCATTGTTGGTATTGATGCCATCGAAGGGGAAATTTAATGTACCGCCCTTAGTGCCTGTTCATTAAAATAAAACAGAAATGTGGGCCTACTGGAGCTAATGTTTGCATATCAATTGTATGTTATAATTTCCAGTGTGTTAAGAAACTGTCTTTTTTGTGTGTAGGATAATTTCCGATTTTTCAAGCATAGATTTTCCTGTTTCTGTAAATATTATTTTATAAACGGACACAAGAATGTACTACACAACCTAGTGTGTTTTATGTAATAAATGTCTTTGAGAAGCAGAGTTTGTGTTTTCTGGGTTAAAACTCACGAGATCTGACGCAGATCCTCACGCACATCGTGCTTCAGAAAGAAACTCACTCTGTTGAAACGAGAACCGAAAACGAGTAAAAAGGCCTCAAAAAGAGGAGAAATCCTGGAGAGTGTGTGTCACGAGCAGCGCAGTGGAAATTTCAGTTGGTCCCTGACAAGCAGACATCTTGTTGCTTCATGTGGTGTTGGTGGTGGTTCCTTTCAGAGCAGCGTCACTTGCAGACAACAACTCTGACGGTAAACCAACTTTCCACTGTGATTGTAAACACCATTGAAGATGCTCTCGGATCTGTCGCCGCTCACTAAAACAAGGAGAACTCGGTTTCATTTAACACCGGCTTGTTTACAACCCTAAAAGGCAGCTACTTTCTCTAGTTAACCCCGTCTTCTGTTTTTCTTCTTCTTCTTTTTAAAGAGTGAAATGCCGTGTTTGCTTGCTTTTAAATATGCCAGGTTATTGTTTACTCTGGTTAATATTAATGCAGAACAGGCCAAGAGGAAGTAGAGATATGAAAATATAATTTGCACATCAATGCAAACACATTATGTTTTGAAAGTCCCAGACGAACAACGCATTGTAGTCCACGCGCTTTAGAGATTACGCACAAACTAATTTGTATCCTTTATCGTAAATATATTCCAAACCCGCAACATGAAAATCCGGTCTCTACAACCCTGATTGACTTTTTTTTTTATTGCCGTACCTTCCAGCGGTTTTTGTTTGTGCCTCTCTCTCACACACAGCTGATCGCTACAGGAAGTGTTGCGCGTACGTCGCGAGCGTGTCACTTCTCTATGGCAGATGGCTCGGCAATCTGTTAAATGCTGTGGTCTCTGCATCCATCAGTCAAACGTGTGAGGAGCGCCGGAGCTAAAATGTCATAATAGACTCTCCGTGAAGGAGTGTCTGTCACAGACATCACAACTTTTGTGTCTGGGCCATCTGTATCTCCCTATTTCACCCTCAGCTTCAGAAGCCATCAGATCCCACTCATCCTTTGTTCTGAGAAGCACAAGGCGTTTAGCTCTTCTTCTAGCTGCTCACCAAAGCACAGATAAATGGGTTTTCTGCACGGTTAGATACGTTTTCTAGTGTGCGTAGAACTCTGTGCCTTTGTTACAGTTGTTAACAGAAACACATTTTCAAGATCATTGATTTGATTACGAGAGGAAAGTATTTGCTCATCATCTGCAACCTTGAAAGGTGCTCCTATGCAGCTCTTAAATATTCAAATTTAAAATGTATATTCTTTTTTTCTTTCTTCCTCTTGGTAAACGTGTGCTTGTTTTTTTCTTTCCTTTCTTCAGTCTAATAACAGCCATTTTTCATTGTGGCCGTCAAGTACAGACCTTCATTAATGACACATACACTTGTCCATGTATCAGAGTCATTATGCTGGAATCAAAGAGTGGCATAAATTAAATTATTTGCCGTTTTATTTATTTAATAAGACATTTTCCTCTATAGTCCTCTGAGACCACATGCCCGCTGGGTTTGGTTTATTCTTATCTCACTTAATTAGACTGGACAAAGCTTTGAATCTGCTTTCTGTCTTACTTTTGCGTTCCCTTGTTAAATAGGTTTGGCAAGCGTTTGTGCCTGAAAATCTTAGTTTTTCGACTCTTTGTTCTGTGTGTTCTTAAGGACTAGTTTTAAAACAATCTTTCGAAAACAAGGTTAAAGGAATAGTTCACCCTTAACATCCTGACATTGTTTATGTATTTGTTTTTTGGGGATTCATTAGAAGCTAGCAACAGCTAGCGGTGAACCGGCGGTCGAGCTAACCAAACAAAGCCCAAAAACACAAATCACAAAAACAAAACAAAGTAAATAAATAAATAAAACGCAAAACAAAATAAATAATACACAACAGAAAACTAAATAAAACGAACTGAAAAAAACAACAGAAAGGAATAATAAAAGTCGGACTCCTGCTTCACTGGGAACATGCATGCTTGAGAAAAAAGCTATATAAGACTTTTTTTAAGTCTTTGTTATAAGGGATAGGTCAACCAATATGCATTTTTGCTGACATAGACAAGACAATAACTTTGAATGCTAAACCAAAAAAGAGAAATTAAATTTACATTTGTTATTCTGAGTGACTTAGCAAAAGTCTAATTTTGTGTGTTATTATATCCAAAAGTTATTATATCCTTAGCAGACACGGATTATGGAACGGGCCAGTGGGGCCGCTGCCCAGGGGCCCTTGGGGTGCAGGGGGCCTACACATGTATTCTGCAAGGGCTTTTAGGATTCATTGATTTTTCAAGAATCAGCTACATATTGTGTCATATGATTAGAGACACTAAAACAAGCTGGCTCATACGAGCCTTTTGTGCATGAATCAGACTAAACGGGTAGAGTTGTTTGTTTTTTCTGTGCAGACAACAAAATTAAGGCAACAAAAAGACCTTGAATCTATTGGGTCACATACATCACAGCCTGCCAGCTCAGATTCCTGGCTCAGGTAAAATATGATTTATTTCACCTGGGCACAGAATAAAGGAGGGGAGTGTCACTGAGACAAATAAAGACAGACAGAATACAGAAGACCTGAGGGAACATCTCCAAGATGCTTCAAGAGATGCTCTTTTTACACAAGTGCCTAAATCTCTAGGAGATCTACATTACTCAGTTTTTATAAATCTATTTTTAAATGTGAACCTGGACCACAAACAATTTTTTGAAATTGCAATTTATAAAGCTGAATAAATAAGCTCTCCATTGATATGTGGTTTGATAGGACAAAAAAATCATGCAAACAAACAAACAACAAAAAAAGATTTTTGAAAATGGTTAAAAACAAAGTTATCTGTTTTTGCAAATGAACTCTTCAAATAGTCTATAGCCTACATAAATTAATAGCAAAGCAAATGTTTGCATACCTTTTTTCTCGTGCCTTTTGCCAGATTTCATGTGAAGTTTTAATACTGCCACAAAGACGGCAGTGCATGATGTACAGCAGGGGGCCACTGTAAAACTGTGACATTGCCTGGAATCCCCCTTTATGTCAGAACAAACGCCCATCTCTCGGCCCCCTACCGGCCACGGGCCCAACAGCAGGAGGGGCGTCAGTCCAGCAAACAAACTTCCCAGAGAGTCGCGAGGAAACATCAGAAAGTCGCTCGCGCTCCTTCAGTATGAACTTTTGGAACTTACGCCGCTACCAGTATTTAAAGGAGTACGGTTTCCAGCTAAATAACACACCCTGAGCTTATTTAGCCCTTGATGTATTTAATTACCAAGAACTACGGATGTGTTTAGTAGGTGCCTGCCTTTATTCATAGTTTTAACGGACAGCAGTGGTCGCTTTGCTGTGGAAGGACCTCTTCAGTGTGAACGCCTTTACAGATGTCTTTATAATGGAGGAACATGTTTATTGTGTTTCATCTTTTTCCTTTTAGTGTTTGTTTTAACCGGGGAATATTCACAGCAGATGTTTGCCGGTGCCAGCTGAGTCTATTCCATGTAGATTGTGTATAAGACGTAACGTTAAGTTCTTTGGCACTTAATGAATACATCAGGTGGCAACTAACCGCGTTCAATTTGGAAAGGATGGCCGGCGTGGTGCGCACCCTGAGCCGGTGTCTGCTGCCCGCTGAGGCCGCTCACGATGACAGGAGTAACGGGAAAGCACGAGACCGCGACGCGAACCAGGAGCGCGAGGCGAAGCGGCGCAGTCGCGAGATCGACGCCATGCTCGCGCGCGAGAGACGCTCGGTGCGGCGCCTGGTGAAGATCCTGCTGCTGGGAGCCGGAGAGAGCGGCAAATCCACCTTCCTCAAACAAATGAGGATCATCCACGGGAGAGAGTTTGACCAGAAAGCGCTGCTCGACTTCAGGGATACCATCTTCGAGAACGTCATCAAGGTAACGGTCCCATGCGCGTAACAAGTTTGCTGGAGCTTTAGTTTTTTTTTCTCACGTCAACAGTTTTGTGAATTCAACATAAATTGGACTAGATAGATAAAATGTAAAGTGTTATTAAAGTTAAAAATAAAATAAACTGATAGATAGATTGAAATGTATTTGCTTTATAGCCTATATACTATGTATTTAAAATGATGTTGTGTCAGGCTTTTTAGTTATTACAAGGTCACCAAGGCCATGTTTTCTTGACCACACTTGCCTGTTTCCTGCTGTGACATGCACTTTTGTTGCAATAAATAAAACAAACATTCTCTACAGAAATGAGAAACACCAACAAATGCATTTTTTTTTTACATTCAGCATAATTAATCCTTCCCCAAAGTCTGTGCTTCAGCTTTCAGAAAGCGTTCACATGAGCTCTCATCACATGTAAATGTTCCACCTCTCAAACATGCAAACTCATGAGCTACTATCAACCCCTTTCCTTAGCTGCATATCGGTTGAGGTTTTGGCAATCCATGTAAAAAATCAAACTAATTCATTTTGCTGTTAGTCATAATGGTTGCTTTAGGCATCTGCTTTACCGCAAATCAGAATCCCTAAGGACCATTATTGGTTCATTTCCCTGTAAGCATGCCTACTTAAGTTGTCTGTGTTTAATAACAGTGGCTTGACTCACTGCTCAAAGTTAACGGGAAAGGAGTGAAAATGCATCCCAGAATGTGTGTGCAAGTTGAGATATCAGGCCTGGGGCTGTTGGAGTTACAGAGCAACATGAGACACAATGTTTGGCCTTTCTGGTAGAAGCAACTTTTTTATACAAACCAGTCATCACAAATCAGCATCTTAACATTTGCAGGCTGGCAGATGTTCTCTCGTAATTACCACAAGACTAAGCTTAGCTGTCCTTACAATTAACAGTACATTGAGTCACTTTGTTTGGTCTAGGTTCATCCCTGGCTGTGTTATGAACGGAGAGATTGTGTCTGACTTATCATTGTGATCAGCTCATGTGCTTTCTGAGCTCACGTGTCTTTGGATGTCTCAATATGTCCTGATTTTCCCCTATCTGCGTACTTTCTGCACTTGTGTCTTCCTCTTTTCCTCTCTTTATCTATTACTTGGTTTTACATTTGGAAGTTTACTGATGGCATATGATGTGATCATAGAGAAGCCTTTGAGATTAGCTGCTGATGCCAGAAGACTCTAATTACAGCCTGCATCTACGCTACAATGGGGATAGAGGAGATCTAACATTCTTTACATGCTGTTCAATACGTCTATGTGCTTAACAAGCACTAGTTGACTGAGTCAGAGCTTTTCTGTGGTGTTAATTATAGGAGAGCTTTGTTCATAAATAAGCAGATTTTGCATCATCTTGTCACTGTCGTCTACTCTGATTTGTGTTAGATGAGATGTAATGATAAGGATCAATGACATAATGCTAATTTTGTCTTATTTAAGAATTTTTAAAACAATGTAAAAAGACAGGCAGAGGCATGCAGAAAAAGACATAATCTCAAAAGTATATGAGTGTGTATCAAGGCAAATAATCTTCTAATATATCTGAGAATTTTACCTTGAATTATGAATTAATATTAATAATTCATGATATTTATAAAAAAAATGAAATAAAATAAATAAAAACTTTTTGAAAAAATATATATTTTTAATAAATCTTAATATGTTGTTACTGTAACAAAACATCTTAAAAATATAAAAATATGTAAAATTAAATTATGCAAAGGTTACTAAGACCATTGCAAACTTGCCTGTTACCTTCTGCCACATGCACTTTTGTCTCAACATATATATAATAAATATGCTCCACACATATAAAAAACATACATAAAAAGTGCATTTTTGACGACAATCATTCAGATTTGTACCCTTAAATGAATTGCCATTTTTCTCAGTGATTAAATTAAATCTTTTGGTAACATTTTAGACTAGGCAACACTATTCACTATTAACTAGTTGCTTAATATGCATATTACTAGCATATTGGATGTTTCTTAGTATATATAAAGCACATAATGCATGACTATATAACTGCTACAATAATTTCCTTACTTACTATTGATAAGGAGCAAATTAGAAGTTTATTGAGTAAATGTGTCTTCCATAATGTAATCTGTTACTGATAAAGAGTGCTATAAAGTTTTGCAAACCAACTTGAATACAAAGATGACAAATATGTTTTCAACTAGATTTTTTTGTCACCGCTCCACACATAATAAATGCTTTTCTTCTCTGTTGAACATAAATATGTCTGTAATCTGGCAAAAAATGATGATGTTCATTTATTCAGTGGGAAACCGAAATGATAAATATTCTGATCCTTGTTATCTTACCCGCAGCCTGGTCAAAAGCAGTGCTGCCAGATCAGAGGTTTGGCTCTGTGGAAGAGTTTAGCTTTATATGGATAAGGTTATGTTTCTCAAGATGTCAGAGCAGAGGTCCACATGTTCCATTTCCATGGTTCTTGTCCACCAAACATTTAGCCGAACTGCCAGACGTCACATCATGCGTCCTTCCCACAGCCAGAGAAATGTGTAAGCTTTTTGTCCGTAGTTTTCAGGACAAGAGTCACTCCAGGAGCCCGTGTCGTACAGTTACAAAACTGAGGCACAGCTAAAAGATTCACTTTGTTTCGACTGGGACTGATTGCGATCAGATCCTCTTCTAACTCACCCGTAGCAGAACTGAGTGCTCTTTGTGCTAATGATGTCATCTCAGTTTATTTTCAATAAGACCCCTTCACCACAAAGCGACTATAGTGAGCTGAGGAAAACATTATAATGTAGTTCTCATCTCTTTCATTAGCTGCAAAGGCAAATGCCGAGGCCTGTGTTTTGGAGCATCTATGTCTATATGAGTGCATTTTATGACTAACCGCACTAAATGGCCTAAATGTATGTGTTGGCGCTGATTACATGGTCCACTCGCTGCCTTGCCAGTCAAGTGAAAAGAGCAAATGGCCGTGAAGAATGTGCCTAAAGTTTTGTGTTTCTATGTGGTTTACCATGGCTTTTTGTCACAAGTCACCACACTTGCTTTTATTAACTTGTTAAAAACACCTCAAGGTTATGAAAAGGTTATGAAACACCTTTAATTTGAGAAACTTTTTGGGGGGGTTAGGATGTAAAAAGTAACATAAATAAAGGCCAAGTGACACAAAAAGGTAATTTCTGAAAACTATTATAATTTTATTAGCTCTTTAAACTGGAGGTGGATTCTGATTGGCTGTCAAGGTTGTAAATATCTAAAAGTCATACTCTGCGTTGCTCAAACTTTACACTATTGATAAAAAAAAGTTTTTAAACTTTTAAAAAGTGTTTCATGTGGTACAATAACATCTAAATTAACTGCTTTTTTACTCATCTCCTAATGTTATTTAAATTGGCTAATCATCTAACCTTAGGCTACGTCAGTTCAGCTCAGAACTCATCAGAGTTAACAACTGCAGTTTTTACAACACTTTTATTGTGCTATAGCTTTTATAGACCCTTATCATACTTTTTTTTCCCATTTTTCATGTGCATTTTGATGTAATTGCTTTGCTGCAAATAGCATAAAGATGACGCATTTCATCGCCAAAGCTACAAAGCTCAGTTTTTTTAATGTTGAGTCAGCAGGATGATACTTTTTTTTAATTGAAAAGTTTTTAATTTAAAACTTTTAATGCAGGTTTCCCAGCTTTCTTTTTTTTTCTTTTATTTTTCAGGATGTACAAATGTTCCACATCGGTGTTAATACTTTTGTAAATTTGTTTCCATTTCATGTAATACAGTTCAGGTCTCAAACAGTTGCCTAAAACATTAGTGAGATTTAAAAAATATATATTTTTAGGACAGACAGTGGCCAGTAAAAGGAAAGCATGTGGCATTACTTAATTTCATAGTCTAAAGATGTGTGAAGTGGCTTGAGAACTGAACTGGAGACCTTGTTTGTGAGCAATGAAGTCAAGGTCAGATTGGAATAGCTCCACAATAGTGGTCTCTGTAGGCTTGCGGTATCGCACAGTCCACAGAGCCAGAGGAAATGCCTCTCCTTAGTGCACAGACAGCGAATGCTGCAAACAATGGCGATTCAGTCGTGCCATCATCTCCCCTCTGACCGTCTGTCATCACCCTGCTGTTCAGCCCATCCCTCCGAAGGCTCTAGGATGGTGACAGTGTCGGTGTTGATGTTTGTTTCACTGATACCAATTTGGAGCAACCCCAGTCCAGACTTTAGGGTAGGAAATACTAGAACAAGGGTAGGAAATACTAGAACAAACAATCCCAGAGGTTAACAGTTGCGTGAGCGAATCTCTCTCAGCCTACGTGCTGATCAAATTATTGGCTACTTTAAAGATAACGTTATCTTCATTTCAGCCACTTTACAATGGCAAAGGTCCAGGAGATAGTCCTCTCAACTTCTTCCAGTAATGCCTATTTTGAATGATGCACCACCATTGGCCCAGACATGGTCAGTCTGGAAAGGGTGTAAAATGTTTTTCCAACCAATGTTTATTTTTAAAGACAACCTTGTTTAGATAAATCGAAATTGAATTAAATTCTATATCACTTGTTTGAGGGTTTAATGATCCAATCAAAACCAGATGGAGGAAGGCCCCATGTCATTTGATAAACTAAAGGGATGCATTGAAAAAGCTAAATGTGTTGTGTGTACAGTCTTCAGGGTCCAAATAAATGATTGGATACAATCAGTCTTTCCTGCCTTGTTGTTGTAAGCCCACATTGAGTAGACTGAGTAATTTATTACTTCCTAGATCAGTAGCTAGCTATCTAGCCATTTCTGTTAACTTTTTAAATGGTCCTATCTTTGATAGGAGAGTGATCTAAAGACTGACCTGATGCTGACACTGTGTGTCAGGACACGATAAGATCTCACCTCCGTTTGGCCCCTCGTACCCCTCACTCATCACTCTGACCCTTCAAGAGTCAGTTTCCCTATTGCAAAGCTCTTGATCTCTTGTGCAACGGGACACCATTGGCAGGGGAGCATTTCCTCTGTTTACTACATCCTTGAGAAAATAGTTGCGGTATCCAGTAACTGCCTAGAATGTGTTTTTGCTCCATCATCCCAAGCAAATCTTGTACAGAGGAGCGAGCTCTCAAAAAGTGGCACCTCACCGAAAGGTTTAAATGCGTGCATTCTGCTCAAAAGGTCCTTGCGGGGGAGGATACAGGAAGTGGCTGAAGGGTGACACAGGGAGCAAGCATATATCAAGCCCATCTTCCTGTGTGATAAATCTGAGAGTTCCTCTGTGACCAGATTCTTGGGAGGCTCCTTCACAGGCGGCTTGTTTATGGCTAAGGAGTTGTTGCTGATTTAGCTGTGGTTGCTCAGCGGTGGGGAAGCCGTGAGCGGCTGCCTGGTCCGCTCCCCACATCTGCTTATGCTGCGAAATCACAGCACTGCCATTACCACCACTGGAGTAATTACTGCGCTTGACACGCAGGGCCCATCTAATGCATGTCAGATGAGGGCCGACGGATTGGATTCGCTGTCGGTTGCGTCTCTCAGCAGAAACCAAGATCCCTGAATAAAATCAGTCTTGCTCTTTGTTGACCGAACATTCAGGAAATCCCCCCTTTGTCAACAAACAGCAAAGGGAAATATCAAGAATTGTCTGTTGTAGGCTTAAAAATGATATGGAAAACTCTGTGGCTTCTCCCGAGGACTTGCAAAACAAGTCTTTTTGGAAGATGCCATTTAAAACAAACACTTAGGGCTTGTTTTTCAGGAGGCGTTTCAGAAACGATAGGAGCCATGCTCACGGTGAGGTGAGGTTTTGGTGGTTTTCGGATCTATTTTTGGGACTCTGCCATGACTCAGGAAGAGATTGGAAGCCCTGCAAATGACCTCTTTGCTGTGATAAAGCTGCTTAGCCGTTGTCTCTATTCTCTCACCCTGACGGTGTCAATGGATCCAGCCAAGGAGGACAGGAGGATACGTCTACGCTTCCCTGATAGTGTTGGCCAGAAGTGGGTGAAAGGTCAGAGATGGATAAGTGGGTTTGGGGGGCTGCCTCTCTGCAGAAAAATAAAGGCAGAAGTGTGACTGAGTTTAGCTCCTAGGAAAGTACCCGGACAGAAGAAACAGCAGGGAGGCCTTAAGCATGAACAACTGTTTACATTTGTGAACAGTTTGATGGCTCAGGGAATCTTGGGATTTGGGAGGTGGGGGAATCTCAGGATTTGATGGAGACAGCCAGACTAACAGGACTGTACCACATTCATTTCCTGTCGCTGCCCCGCTGTTTTATTGGTTTTGCAATGCAACCGTCTCGTGTTGATGTACAAATCCCTCACACATGCGGACAGACTAGGAGTTTTCATTGCCTTGACGCTCAACCTATTGACCTCATGTGCTGGAATGGCATTTAACTGACTCTTCCGGGTCACTGGGTCAAATCCCACAAAGCACCTGTGCCTAAAGGACGCTTTATCTTCTTTGGAGACAAAGGCACGTTGGCTGCTCTAATTATTCTAGCATACGTTTCTCTGGGCGTTTTTGTGTGCTAGTGAAGATGATTCATCGGTGGCTCTGTAGAGCAGAGGACCAGGACCCCCATCTGGGACTCTGAAAATCAGGATGTTATTCCAGTGCTACAAAATAAAGGTGAAATAAGAATATAAGGAAGATTTTGCCTCGTGTGGTAGTAAGGGAGTTATTATCAAGAGAAGGCTATGGCCTTATGTTACATTTTACAAAGCGTCTCATGATATCTCTGCTCTTCCACAGAGCACAGCCCTCCTGGTAACTGCCAGAGGCTCAGAACAGGGTTTTGTGTATTCAATGTTATGCTTGGAAGCGAGGAAGC
Source organism: Enteromius thamalakanensis (assembly GCA_032357475.1). Classification (NCBI taxonomy): domain Eukaryota; kingdom Metazoa; phylum Chordata; class Actinopteri; order Cypriniformes; family Cyprinidae; genus Enteromius; species Enteromius thamalakanensis. The sequence continues at coordinate 12,560,813 of JAUCMT010000068.1, forward strand.
CCATCGCGGAAGTTTGTTTCTGTGTGATTGCTGTTCTCAACAGAGCTTTCTGGAGATGTTTTCATTTTTGGCTTCAGAATGTTTCAGTGCTTGGGATCAGATCTTCCTTTTCGGGAATACGTGCCGTGAATGAATGGCTGCAAGCTGAGCATCTTCTAAATGGATTACAAGCATGATTTATGCTCGTCTTTAAGTTGTGTCAGCTGACAGTGATATCAATTAGTAAGTTTAGCCAAGATCTTAAACTTTTCTTCATTTTTAGATTTACTTTGAGATATAATTGTAATTCTAGGGAAGTTTTTTGCACCAGAAAAGTAGTAGTTTTACAAAATGAGTGTGGGAGATTTAGAGACAGAATTGTAGCAGGTTTAAAGTGTGCTGTAGGTGTTACACAAAGACATTGCTATTATCTTTATTTTGTCTCCAGGAGAATTGCTTCATCTTCCTGTTATAGAAGCTCAGCTCCAGAGACACACCCTGCTCTAGTTTTACACCCTAGACAAACAAACATGGCATTAATCTCTCTCTCTTTCTCTTTGTCTTTATTTTTCTCAAAGGGAATGCGGGTACTGGTTGATGCCCGAGACAAACTTGGCGTTCCCTGGCAGAACTCTGAGAACGAGAAGCATGGCATGTTTGTTATGTCCTTCGAAAACAAAGCAGGCATGCCCGTCGAACCCTGCACCTTTCAGCTGTATGTCCCAGCCCTACAGGCACTCTGGAGTGATTGTGGCATCCAGGAAGCCTACGGCAGAAGGAGTGAGTTTCAGCTGGTGAGTGTAATGACAATACATTTCCTGTGCCATCTGGATACTCTTCACAGAAAGAGCCACACAGCTCTTTGGGTAGTTGGCAACCTGTGTTCTCATAAAACAAATGATCTATTATTTACCTGGGGTAAGTGCACTGCTCAAGGGCACAGTGGTGATCCTTCATAGATAGCTGAGCTTCAGTGGGCAGCACATTCAGACAACAACTTGACTAATCTTTGAAAAAAAATAGAATGAGATTATTTGGGGAAAATTCTTCATTTTAATTATTTTAATTTAAATTTATACATACTTTTCAGTATGTTTTTTTCCTTCAAGGTGTATGTTTTATATGCGTGTTCCCTGGGAACCAAACCCATGATCTTTACTAGTCGATAGCCAAGGGGCTACGGGAAATATGGTAATTTTTCAGTGTCAGTTAGATGGAAATCTTTGGCCTAGCTATTAAAGCTAGACACTGGGAGACCTTAATTAAACCTGCTGAGTGCAGAAAAGCAGAGGAAGCTTGACTTATTTATGTGCATCTCATCTCAGCGTGTACGTTGCCACAGGACTTTAATGAGTTCAGAAGCTGTGCACAGGAGTCTCTCAAACTTTAATCGCTCTGACTGCGCACTGGAGCGATGCGATTCACATACGCATCTCTGTCACAGCACCTCTGGATCTTTATGAATTTTTAAGTGCTGTTCAGAGTCCTGAAGATCTAGGTCAATGGAGCAGGATGGAGGACAGGATAGATAGTGAGGAAACCTGTGAGGAAATGGCACAAATTTCCCTTCATGCATGAGATGATTTGACGACTTAGTGCTCGCAATCTTTTTTCTATAAAGAAAAAAAAAACGTTCTTAAAATCTAATTTTTACAGAAATTGAGGGCATAAAGTGTCTGAAGCATCTCATTTCTGCTTCTTATTTTGATAAAGTAGCTCCTGACCTTTTGCTGCGCTCGTAATAGTTTCAAAGGCTGAGAACAGACGGCTTTAATCTGATAAATCAGAGATCAGTGATGTGATGAGTTCATCTGTGGATAGAGTTCTGCCCCAAAACCCCCTGCATTTTTGTTTCTTCTTCACAAGTGGGTTTACATCATTCGGCTCTTGCTACTTTGAAGAACAAAAAAGACAGTTTACTCATGCTTTACTTACTTTTATTTACATAATACCTCCTTGGATAAACTACATTTCAGATTGGCATACATTACCACTGTGAAGCCAGTTTATGATATCTAAGATATTGCTTAAGACTTACTATTTTAGCATTTTTGATAGATTTTGTCAAACTTTAATTGTGACTTGAAAAATGCTAAACCTTAATAATGTGTTTTTAATGACTAAGTTCAATGGTGATATCTGTGGAGCATGATGAATTTATATATATATATAAACATGAATTTATTGATAGTAGATCAGATTTACACAAAATGCTATAATTATTGAAGTATTAACTCGAAAATTCACAAAGCAGATAAAAAATGCTGAGAACGAGAGGATCTTTGTAGATGTTGCAACTAACAATGGCCAGATTTATGCAACAATATATGATAATATGGACTAAATCTAAGAAAACTAAATAAAATAGAAAAAAATAGACTAGCAGAGAGAAGCGAGTAAGGATTTAAAGAGAACATGAGAGTTTCCAGTGTTGTACAGTTAAATAATTCAGTACAATTTTAAATCAAATGAACAGACTGCAATGTATTAGAAATTAAGATTAGAAGAAGAAACAAAAACCTACAATGACATTAGAGAATGCCTGAGAAATATACCGCTGCCATTATTTGCATGTTTTGCTCTAATGAAACATGCGTGACGTCTGTGGAGTTTGACCCAGCTGTTTTTCCTTTCGGTCTGTGACATGAGTCTTTTGACCCTGTATGGGTCATCACATTGAACTGGCCATTTAGGCCAAAGAGCTGGTGCCCCAGCCTCCCTCAGCCTCTTTTGTTCTCTCTCCTCTGTGAAGGCCTGCTTGTTTGTGAGTCTATTCAGAAGTCAGTGAGTGGGAGGACATTACAGGGCTCAGCCTATCCGACTGAGTAACTCCCGTTCCCTACAGACGCCCGGAATTAACCCTGTCCTACAAGTTTCTACTTCGAACAAAAGTGTGCCTATGGAAATGCTTCTCTCATTCTCCCTTTAAGAGAAAGTCTCTTTTCCACCAGGACTGTGAGTCGTACATGCTAATGAGACCGGAAACTCTCTTTAGATACCTACAAGTATCAGAAACCACACAGAATGAATTCAGGATTTGAAATCCACCATGAGGTTTCTGGATTTAAAAACTGAAAAAGGGAACATTTGATGCAAAGACAAATTTGTGATATTGCTCATGTCGGATGTTCTTCTTCCATTGAAGCTCAAGATGCTCTTGATATCATCTCAACATGAACATGAGCCTTTTCATTAACTTGCAGAGTTATTAATGCATCTCTTTGTGAGGAACTTGGCTCAGTTTTCACCAGCGTCTGCTCCGTCCCTCCCGCTCTTGGAAGGATTGTGGCGGTGCAAGGGAGGGCCTCCAGTACTCGGTTGTAGTCTATTAGAGGATCTCTTTAGGGAAAAGCACTGGCATTGACCATGAGAAACAAGCATACGACTTTTTGTCAGTATGCAACCCTAAATTAATGTCAGAAATCCGTATGACCATTGACCGTGATAAATGTTTAGGGATTGGATTGAGTTGGCTGCATGGATCTTGATAAATCTCTGTGATTCGAGTTTAATGGTTGAGTGACGCGATTTGTGCTGAGATGTCGTTTCCCCCCACCAGTATTTATGAGGAAAATTTAAAGGAAAACTGGCTTTAATGTGTGTAAGACTAGCATATTAACACAAAAAACAAAGAAAATGGACTGGATCCATTGTTAGAAGGCTGCCAAAATCCCAAGACTCGCTGTTAGCGGGAATGCGGCTCTGGTCATATTGTGATTGGACACAAACCTTGCTTTGCTTGAAGGCTGCGGAGAGTTCATGGACAGGAAGTCTGTATTGCTGCTTTGTTGAAGGCTGACGCTGCAGCCCCCCCAAGAAACCACACTAGATCTCCGCCACAGCCCGGACCAGAGAAGAGATCTGCCTGTGCAATGCAGCTTAACCACAGTTGACTCAGAGCCATCATAAATTCCTTTCTGACAAACTCACCGTAATCTTCACATCCCTCCAAAAGGGTGTGCCACTTGTATATCAAGTATCAAGTGAGACACTAAGTTGAATAATCCTCGTACAACCTTTTGATTATTTTCATGATTTATAGGTAAGCCTAATTCATTCCAAATTAAATTAAATTGATTGATTTGAGCGTAAAAATGACACTTGAGAAATTACGCTGTTACTACTATTGGCAGAGGCTGTGAGAATCATCCATAACAGATCATATTTCATCTCTAAATCAACAGAAAAAAATGTTTTCAGAGAGAAATGCAGCCATTGAAACAATTTGCATTGTGACATTATTTTAATTACAGAAAAACTAATTACAGACTAAACTACTTTTTTAAATGATTTTAAAGAATAGGATCATAATCTAAATAAAAAGCAGTTTAAAATGAATCTGTGCTGTACAAATATTCAATTGTTCATGATTATTATTAACTATGATCTCTTTTTTGAGACATGAAATGTATGGACGATCATTTCCATGACAAATTAAAAGCTATGTCTCACGATTATGATTATGCATCGTACGATGTCTAATTTGAAACATCGCGATGGACGATGGTATCGTCGTCGCAATAGGTGGCGGGTTAGTTGTAACTAAAACACTAAGCCCCGCCCCCTGACTGACAAAAGATTTGACGCCATAGATTAAGTAGTAGTATTGCGATGTCGGCTCACCATCGTGATGTCTATCGGCGATGGACGATGGCATCGTCTATCAACCCAACCCTAATAGTGACTTGTACTTACCCTTTTTATTGCATCATATGACTTTAAATTAAATATTTACATGCTTGCATTTTGTAAATGCAACTTTATAACTTACAAAAGCTGTTTATGTACCCCTAAATAATACATTTTTAATTGGATCGATGCGTACATTCAGCAAAAAAAGGATTAAACCTGACTTCTTTCTTAATCAAAATTACCTTGCACACATGGGATGATCCTATTGTCTGTTGATATTGTTTGTACCATCAGGGCATGAAGCAAATGTTCAATTGATCATTTTTATTTTGCCCCATGATAGTCAGGTCCTGATGAATGAAGACATTTCAGTTTTTCTGCCTCTTGTGTTTTGTAGCACCTATCTGAGAGCTTTTGTCAGAGGACAAGATCTATGTTTGTTAAATATGAAGCTCCAGTCATATTTCATCCATGCAAAGCCGTCTCAGTCATAACAGGGAAGCTCGCTGGGCTCTTGCCAAAGACGGAATCTGCAGAAGGAGTAATGGTGTCTCTTTTTAAGACTGTGCAAGAGAGGGAGGGGGTGTCCTTTACACTGAGAACCGTCCCACATGACAGCGGGCCCCGTCCTGTGAGCCTCAGCACATAAAACCACACAGAACATCATTATGTGTGCTGAAACATTCCATTAGAGGGCTTGTTATCTCGTGTACACAAAGAGCAGAAATGAAGACATTTTTCAGGTTTCACAAACCCGCCCCGCATAAGAACATTTCAGTTCGTGACCCGAGAAAGATACCCCCGCCGCTGCCCAAAAGCTGGGCGGCATTCAACATTCCTCAGGGAGATTGATGTTGCTTTGGATGTGTCTTAAATTCCACATGGCTGGAAAAAAGATGGGTGCTGGTAAGCTTCCTGTTACCCCGCTTTTTCTGTACAAGATGTTTTAACGAGGTTCCTGGCAGCAGAATGAGTGACCGTGCTGTGCGTAGTTACCCAGAAACAACAATTTTAAGGATGATCTTTAATAGTTTACGATGCCTCCTGGAGGTCTCACTGGGCCCGGGCCTGCCTCATTCTGTTTTTCTGTTTCCACTCTGTATATGTGGGGCACATTTGGATTGTTTGATGGTCTTACAGGACCAATCCAAAATATATAAAGTGAATCCATACAGAGGAAGGGCGTATTTGTTTACTGAGCGGACTAGGAACGATGGCTTATAGCAGAACATTAGCCTTCCTCAGAAGAGCTGGAGATAAGCAGAACAGCTCACATTCCTGAGCAGCTGCAGGGTAGATCTCCAGAGACCAGTCCACCTCCCCACTAACACAGCCAACCGAGACATCACGCAGCACAACGCAAACACAACCAGAAGCCAATGCGTGTCTACTCCTGTCAAAAGAAAAATAAAAAATCATTTATGATGCATGGATTGATTCTTTTCTTAAAAACACTAAAGGAGATGTTTTGCAGAATGTATGAGCTGCTATTTTGCAGACAAGTAATTTACATGACTTAATTGAATATATGCAAATGAGAATGAGCTGGAAAAGTGAAAAAGTGAAAGTTCCTGTTGGGACCAGAGTTTTGGTAAAAAGGTAAAAAAAAAAATAAATAAATAGCCAGATTTAATAAATAGGTAAAATTTGCATTATAGTGCAAAACCATAAAAGTGCGTGACATTTTGTGTGTGATTTACTGAAATTTGAAAGAAATAAAAACACAAATTAACCAGTCATTCAATTCATTATTACACTGTGTAATTATTTAGTGGGAAAAAAAATCAAGTGTTTTGTTGTACCTTCTACTCAGGGCAGTATTGTCTGTAAATTTACTTTGGCACTATATTTACTATTTAAGCATAAAACACATACATATTTTTCCCTCGGGATGCGTGACATAGTCAGTGTTGAGGAATAACTGTATATAACGGAATTATGTAATTTAATGTAACAGAATTAAAATCAAGTCTTAAAGTCTTTCGCTCAGCAAAATAATGTCTGTTAGTGGCATCAAGTTTTATTTAACAGTGACCATGTGACCAAAATCACGAATCTTATTGGTTTACTTTGCAAAACACCTGTCTGCAGAAAAATCCATCTGTTCATGTCAGTCTGAATTTTCAAATTAAAATGTCCATCACACCATAATAGCTTTCCACAGAGGATTTGTCTTGTGTGAACAGTCCTTAATAGCCTAGAAAAAAATCTATTTATGAAGTAAATGCTTTCCAGGTTAATATTATAATTTTTCTCACACATTATATGAACGATTTTATACAAGGGGATCCTTGCATACTTCAGGACATCCTTGGCATCAGTTATTTCAAATTCTATTAGGAAAAACCTTACTCCTTAATAAATGATGTGAGAAGTTTCATTTCCTCTTTAAATCCCTTCAGATCATGAATGTTGCATGTGCATCTCATTAGTTACAGTATCTTCCATTTTTGTCTAGCGACATCTTAATTTGTATCGGCACCTCCCTAGACTTTGCGCTTTTGTCAATCCACTCTTCTTATTAAATCAATCTGGCTTCCCTCTCCAGCGGATGTGGCTGCGATTACTGCTAAGCGTTTGTGGCCGCCGGAGCAAAGTATGCTTAGTCAATAGTCGCCTGGTTTTTACACACTCTGTAATTACAGTAAATCTGCCTAAGAGTGTGTGCAGTACGCAGGCGTAGAGTGCTGAGCTGTGGGAGCTTTTCTCGCTGAGTCCTGCCACTCCTTTGGCTGCGGCCAGGGTAAATAATGCCCTATTGTTACTTAGTTGACTCCCGGTCAACGGGTAACACGCTCCACCCCGGAAGATAGCCAGACTTATTCAGACAGCTGGGATATAGACACCGGACTGGGACATTCATAGCTAGAGCCCGGTTTGAAATGTATGAGAAGTGAATAAATGGAGGAAACCCAGACACAATGTCATTCATGGTTCAGAGAGAGTTACGGTTAATTACTGCAGTTAATCGGTAGTGGCAAGATTGATGAAGGCATACTGACCAGATGTTTTGTGAGTTTTGGCCAAGATGTTTGCCGAGATCACTTCCAGAAAACATTTTATTAATTCCTCACTTTTTTTTTTATTTACAAAGCACCAGAAAAAGCACGTAATGAAGCAGATGTAGACATTAGATAAATAGCTTTGCTGCTGAATGGCTTCATGAGAGTATTGCTGCTTTTAAAATCGTTCATGTTCTACCACTGAACTGTTTCACATAGCTTATCTATAAAAATGGCTTAAAAGCTATTTTAATACTTCCTCTGTTTAGAGTATCCGGAAACGAGATGAAAAATGGATATTTATATTTCAGTATTTGGATAATCTTTCCCGGATTTTCCAAATAAACGCGTACTGTACTTTTGGTGGCAGTCTTTGATGCACCTTGCTTCTGTTCTTCTGAGATAAACAGACCTTAGTTTCTTGCAAATTGCAGTTTTACTTAAAGAAGGGCAACCTGTACTTATATTTGTGATATTTCACTCACAAAACAATGAAAAAAATAATTTATTATTTATTGCATAAGGGGAATAAATTTTCCATTTTTAATTTAACATGTTTTGCATTTGTGACATGCATTGAATGCAATAAGTAAAAAAAAATTATTAATAAAGATTTTATATATATATATATGTGTGTATTACAGTATTTCGAATGTTATAGGAGGTACTTAACTGTAACGTTACAAACATGTATGGTAACACTTTATTTTGATAGTCCACTATAGACATTCTACTTACTATAAATTACTTTGTAACTACATGTCAGCTATTTCTCATTAATCTCAAACACATGTCAGCTGACTCTTAGAGGAGAATGTTAAGTTGGTAAGTGTGGTAAGTTTAGGGTTAGAAGAATAAGTTGACATATGCTTGCGATGTTTCTGATAGTCAGTATATTGTAGACTCATTAAGTGTTAGAAGTTATTAAACAGACAGTCTACTAATACTCTAATGAGACTAGTACTCTAATAAGTTGCTTACTGTTAATAGAATGTCTAAAATAAATAAATTGTTACTTCATTTGTTTATTTAGTCATTTAAGTTTATTACTTTTTTATTACTAACTTACTTAAAGGAGTCATACAAAGCCAATTTTTCTGCTAGCTGATATGATTCTTTAGGGTCTTAATGAAAAGTTTGTAATATAGTTTGTTTTAAAATTTCTCAAAGATAGTGGAAAAAGCGTTCATTTTACTCTGTGAAAAAGAGCTCTTTTGAAACCACTCTGTTCTGAGTACTTCCCCTTTAAATCTTCACGAGCTCCGCTGACTCCGCCCCTCTTTTCTGAGGCGCCCTCAGAGGATCTTTTTTAGCCGTATTCATAGTAAAACTTGCTAATTAGCATATTAGTAGGAAAGGCGATTTGCAAAGATTCATTAAAAGACATTATACTCACTGTTTCTGTAAGTAAGGCTGGATCATGAATGATTCGCACAAACATAAATGCATTTCTGTTGATTAAGGGGGCGTTTCCCTTCAGAACCAAATGTAACGTTAATCCTCTGCGTCTTCAGTCTCTCAGATGTCGGGGGTAAATCACTACTGTGTATGTATTAAAAGAGGAGCCTCTGTCATCTAAAATGAGTTAAGAATAAGAAACACTGAAACATAAACCATGCATTTCTTGTCAAAAACTGTCAGTTATAGTGTTTACAGACCTGCTGTAATCCAATCCATCTTTATGTTCCCAGATTCCTATCATTCCTACATCCACCTTTCTTCCGCTGTCCTTAACTTCACTATAACGCTTTGTTTCTTAGGAGGCAGAATGGAAGTGACGGGGCAGAATAGCTTTTGACTCTGAGAGGTGTCACTAGTGCATTCAGCCATATTTCTCCGACTGCCCTGTCGTCTGTCATGTGCTATCTGCAGACAGACTGTCAGGAGCGATAAATGTACGCTCATTTTGGCCTGCTCCTCCAGTGTCCTATCTGTCTGTTTGCCCTATCTAGGCCATTATAGTACAACTTAGTCAAAGTACTCTACAGACATTGCTGAGGTTTGATATGACCATGACAAACACTTCCATTGCCTTGACATTCCTGGGCTGGAGATTATACGCCCAAGTGGCTTATCAAGGTTATTTTACTCATTATAATGGAAATGGAAGGTTTGTTGTCTGCAGGTGCTTTTCAGGTGGTATTATAAATATATATATATATATACAGTATATGTGTGTGTGTGTGTGCGTGTGCGCATTTTATACAAAATGCATTCAATTTAAGTTCCAAGATCATAATTGTTCTCTGGGAATGATGGGCTTAGAGAGACATTGAACAAATTGAGATTCCTCTGTCTGCATGTTCAGTAAAGCTCAGTACACAATTCAATACCTCTTTCATGTCCATGAGAAAAGTGTGAGGATTAGCAGTAGATATTAAGTTTTGAGCCCCTGTGAAACAGATGGCGAGTGGGCTGTTCTTATTGAAAACAGACCCAAGGGGAGCACTGTACTGGAAGAGGAAAAACGGACTTTACAGGCAGCCGTGTCCTTGGATGTTTGGCTGTTGTTGAAAACGTCATACACCCACACTGTTTTACATTACTATTTTTTTTTATCTCCCACTCTGTTTTTATTCCACCCGTCAGTGGTTTGTTTCCAGGCCTGTCTAGGGTCAGTCTCCCTGAGGGGCCGCCATTAGGCGAATGGATAAGATAGGAGCAGAACTGATTGAGGTGAGACACAGGAGAGAAAAGAGGGAAATACCCGCAGAGTGTCGAAGGAGGAGCGTAAACAGCGGCTCGGTCTCTTACTCTCACACTTTTTACACATTCTCACATTACAGAGGACTTGACAGACTGTGTCTGCTGCTGAGGTCACTCCGCTGAGGTCACGCTTAAACTGAGTTAAGGAAACGATGACGCTAGGGTTGCAACAACTAACTGATAAAATCCATATAAATCCTTTATAAACCGATTAACAATTCAGCAATTAAAAAGATGTCTTTATTAATGTCTTTATTGATTACTTTATTGATATCTTAATTGATTAATGACCCAAACTGTCCATTAGAGAAGGTTTCAGAGAAGGTTTGAATGCTTTATTTAGCCTTAACTTAGTTTATTTTATAAAATGCAATTAATAAAGTCAGGAGTGTATTGCACAGTTTAGAGCAAGCGGAGACGTGCAGCGCATTTAGACATTTTCATAAAATATTGAACATTACATTTGTTTAAAATAAATCTAATTAAAATGATAAAATCATGTAATGGCAGAAATAATATTTTGTAACAGTTACAGTAACTAATGGCATTACAGTAAATAATTAGTGATATTTATAAGCACAAAAACTATTTCTGTTACTAGGTTTTGATTTTGTGCACAGCTCTGACCTATATAGTGGTATTTGTGCTTTTATTATTGTATTTAAAAACATTACATTACGCACAATGACAGTATATTGCATACTCAGTAGTTTGCACATCTTCAGTCTTTTTTATTGGATCAAAGGTATTCCTGATCAATTGAAACTTGTTTACTAGTTGTGGCACTAGCTTATATCATATCTTGTGGGTCAGCAGAGCAGATGGTTTCTGTTCTTCTGACTGGCTATCATTGATCTGAAACCAAGCTATGTATTTGACTGACAGAGTGTACAGATCTTCACTCTCAGATATATAATATTTATAACATTTCTGTCCAGATATTATATAACAGTCGCTTTCAGTATCCACTGGTATTAATGTGAGATGTCAGAGACCTGTGTTCAGATTTCTTAATCAGTCTGTTCATGTGTTTGACATTTCGGCTGTTTTCCATTTGTGTCACTGTACCATAAACATACATATATTAGAGGTGGCTCTGGAGAGTATACGGCTCCTTTAGATGCATTTGGATAGTCCAGAAAGTCTCATCGATCAGTCTTGTTCCACTGAATGTGCACTTGAATGAAACATTACATTAACAAAACAATATAACATTATATTTGATACAATTCATATAAAGCTGTCAGACATGATTAATCATAATTTTTATTGTGGTTATTACACTGTATATATATATATACACACATTATAAATGTCTTTACTGTCACCTTTGATCAATTTTAATGGGTCCTCGCAGGATAATTTTTTTTTTTTTACCCAAAATTTGAAATGGTAATGTACACATGTATAATTCTAATCAGCATAAAGGTTCAGTTTTGTTTCTAGGAACACAGCATATGTTATTGTTAACATACCTCTGGCATAATGTAAGTCTCCGAATTGTTTTCAGAGTTCCCTGACACTCATCCATTCTCCTTCTACTGGTCTCCTCCAATCCAGAAATCATAATACGAGTCTATCCGCAAAGATAAAAGGCTAGGTGTACGGTTTCAGCTAGATCAACAGTGTGGGAGCAGCCTGAGGTTCTGTGAAGTTCTGGAGGTGAAGGAGCTCCACGTGGGGGACTAATATGAGTTTTCTTCTCGCATCCAAACCAAACAGGCAATCCCACTCCAAGAACTGGGAAACCAAGCTCTGTTTGTTTTGCGTGAGGATTATTTACACAGTCTGATATTTACGGAGGCGCGGGCGGACATCGTCAATGCAGAAGAGGGGTGATTTTCTCTCAGAAATGAATTCAAATTAATTTCAAAGTTTTGCTGTTGACGTGATTTTCTCGAGGAGACTTTAAGGAAAAAATTTTGCCATTTCTTACGTGCTCTTTTATTCTTTTATAGAGGAGATATTTTGAAAAGTGTCTCCGCTTCTCTTTTTCAAATAGCATAAAATAGTTTTCAATCTCCAAAAAATGATTTGATTTTATATTGCAAGTCCTTTTAAAGCAATTGTATTGCTTCAAAGTAAAGCTTAAGTCATTGGGCCAGATTTACTAAATAAATGTGCATTAAAACGCAATTTCATAAAAGCGCTTATGTGTCTGATTTACTAAAAATGCTTCCAATTCTTGGATTTTTACAGTTTTTTTGTGCATATTAAGGTCAATTCATTTTGTCAATCTGTTATATGTCTTTGTTTTTTTTAAACAGGTTTGAAATAACATGAGGATAAGTGAAAGAAATATTTTTGGGTGAACTATTCCTTTCAGCCAGCCAAAAGATGTTTCTTGGAAAAAAGTGGGAACATACAGCTGTATTCCTTACTTTTCTAGATCAGCACAATACATTTCCTACAGAGAGAGAAATGAAAACATTTGGTGATATGTCTGTTCTCAGTCACCGTGGAACGGTTATCCAGCAACAAAGCGCAGCTGCTGGATCTGGCAGCTAAACATCACTTAAGTAAGATCTCCGCTCAGTGCTGAGGAAGGTTTTACTGTCAGATATAACAAAGTGTGCGGTGAAAAGAATCCCTGATGGACCCGCATTCATCCCTTCCACCCAGCTTTGTTCATATGAGCTCTTTCCCAAGACGACACTGATGCTGTTTGATCGAAACGGAGAATACTGCAAGATTGATCAGGGCTAGTTTTCATGTGCTTCTCAAGATCTTTTTTACCTAAAGACGTTCTCCTTTACGGCATTCTCTTAGTTTCTAGGGTCTGTATTTGAATCAAGGTTCATGAGGGATGCCTTTAGTTGGATCTCGTTTCTGCTGTTTATTTGAAGGGGACTGTAGCGATTGAGATCACCGCTGGGAAGGGAAGAGGTTAAGGCCTCTGTACATGGCCATGCTCAATCATGCTTCCCCCTTACTCACTGCACAAATACCCATGGGCACACTTTCTTACATTGTGCTAAAGTTGTGGCTTTGGCCTGCAAGGCCTCAGCATAGATCTTTCCCACACTCTTAGCAGGCCGTCATGTGCATGTTGAGCTCATATGAAGGGAGGAGGGAGACTTCCAGCTTTTATTGGCCAATGACCTGCAGCATAAACTTTAGTGCAGAACATTGACCAATCAGAGAGTCCAGATATGGGTCAGCGGGCAATACTGTGCTTTAGCTTTATTCTACCGCAGCTTCTACACTGCATAGGGATTTCTACGTATAATACTTTAAGGCCTGGTTTCACAAACAGGGCTTAGCTTAAGCCAGGACTAGGCATTAGTTAAATTAAGATATTTAAGGAACTTTTACAAAAATGCCTTTTAAGAAAATATTACAGGTGTGCATCTTAAAACAGAACAATGACACTGACATGTTTTAAGATATGTCAGAGCAAGATA